>SJXQ01005886.1:46182-125133 GCA_006408695.1 Aepyceros melampus | reverse complement strand
TTTTTTTTTTTAAGCCACTAAGCGCTACCAAATGGCCAGCATACTTTTTGAAGATTATTCAAGTGATCCAGTTTTCTCATGCAGAGTATTTCTTGCGTTGCAACATTCCCTCCTATGAGATGTTTGTTTCTACTTGTGAAGGAAGCCCTGAAATTCTTGGGCAAGCATGTCCTTCTGTCCCCCATGCAGTTGTTGGAAGGTGGGACGGGGGTAGCAGATGGGTGATAGCTCCTCCCTGCAGCCCCACCTGCCTTGGTCAGTCCTTACCAGGTGGCCCATGCCATCAGCCCTGAGTCTTCAGCGCTGCTTCCCACATGCCAGCTCCAGGGCCTGCTTTGAAGAAGAGGGAGTTGAGTCAGCAGATTTGCCTGATGTGCGGTTGGCCCCATGCCAGCACGATTCCCTGCTTGGCTTCAACTGTCCAACTCCAGCAATAGCTGGCACGATGGGGTCAGAACTGTCACTTGGGTTCTGGAAGTGGACAGATGCCTGGCCAAGGGGAGCTAGTCCGGAGGAGGGGCTGCCTCCTCACCAGCACCTCAGCAAGTGGGAGAGCACTGGGGAAAGTCGAGGAGCCCTGATTCTCTCATCTGACACTGTCTTCTGAGCAAAAGCAGCTCCTGACCTGGCCCTCTGTGACCTAGTGGACAGTGACATCCTACTGCACATTTCTCTGCAACATCCATTTCCTCCGCCTCTTCTTGGCTGGAGTCCGCGACTATCCAAAGCCAAATGACTAGAAGAGTTAAACAATAATTGAGAGTAAGGCTGTGAATGGGAGACTTCCTCGCTGCCAGCCCTGAACCACCATCTCTCTTAAGCAGCATCTCCTAATGGTCAGTCAGGCTGAAGGCCCTCCTCTCTCAAACCTTATCCACCTGCTCAAGCCCCACGCACTTCTCACAAGTTTACTCTGCATTCAGGTTCCTCATGAATCAGTGGAAGAGCTGGCTGGAATGATTACTCTTCATTCCGGGTTTCATAAGCTCTGTTTGACTTCATGTTCCTCCTGCCTGAGGAAATGCTATCTTACCCCAATTTTCACCGTTTGACCTTTGGAGTAGCCAGATGGTCCCTGTGGCATTTTGTTGCTTTCCACAGTTTCATTTGCCTTGAATCTGAGCTGTTTTTTTTTCTTCAGAGACAGAAAACTTGTTACTTCCTTCAAGGAGAAAGTCCCATAGACTTCAAATATTGGGAGTCCCCTTGATACGAAGAACAATTTGCTGCTGTTGTTGTGTAGTCACCAAGTTGTGTCTGACTCTTTGCGACCCCGTGGACTGCAGCCCACCAGGCCCCTCTGTCCATGGGATTTCCCAGGCAAGAGTACTGAGTGGGTTGCCATTTCTTTCTCCAGGGGATCTTCCCAATCCAGGGATCAAACCCACCTCTCCTGCATTGGCAGGTGGATTCCTAACTACTGAGCCACCTGGGAAGCTATGAAGCACAATAAGGAGCAACAAAATTCAAGAGTCAGTTTTACAGTAGCTCCTGCCCAGGGTCTCTCAACTTCAGAAGGGGTGTGAGCGTCCCTTGTCAAGAGGCCGCAGATGCTGTGCTATTGGGTATGTGATGTGGGACAATGTTACCAATTGATGCTGTTTAGGTCCTATGAGAAACAGCCTAAGAACTGTGATCTTGTGTATTCCTCCCAAGAATTCCGAGCAGAAGCATGTTCCCCCTTTTCTTCCTAGAGGAAGAAGCTGAAGTTCAGAGTCATTTGGTGATTTGCCAGGGTCACATAGCTTAAACAGAGTCCCAGACTGTCTCCTGCAAAATCCCAATGCCTCTTCCTGGATGAATGAGGTGACACCACAGACCAAAGAAATAAACAACTCCCTAATGGATTTGTAGATTGAGTGTTCAGATAGCCCCAACTTGCCACTCCCATGGGTGCGAAATGAGTGTGACCCAGCCTTCTGGTTCACTCGCAATGGAGGCGCTGTGCCAACATGGCAAAGAGATGATGAGTCTCTACCTGCTGTAAATAGCATCCCTGCCCTGAACTTAAGACCCATGGAAGTTTGTCAAACAGGATTGAAAGAAAACTGAAGGAAGCTGCAAAGTCCCTTTCCAAGGCTTCGAAATTCAGGGCTTTAAGCCAAAGGCCACTTGTTCCCACTTTAAGCTACTTGTTCCCTGTGTTGGCAGACCTAACTGGAAGACCATTGCCCTTTGAGGCTATGTGGGCCCTAGTCCCAGAGCCTTTCCCTACTCATAACAACATGGCCAAAGGACTGCATGGGGTTACTGTCCCCTTGAAACATTTTCCTGTGAGTAATGATAGCAGCAGTTGCCATTTAGAAAAGCACCTGGCAGGCTTGGCTTTGACCCCATGGTTTCCGTGACAAAACTAGAATGCAGTCTCCTGAGGTCCAACTCACCCAAAACATTATCAACGCCAATTTGCAAACAGAGTTGACTCTCAATTATTCATAGACGAAAGGTTCAATCTTTACATTCTCTTACTCCTCCTCACTCTTCTTTTCCTTTCTCTGTTCCAGCTGCCTTTTGGCTCTCCTCATTAACACACCCACCAGAGCGGGAATAGGCAGAGGGCTGGAGATCAGCCAGTGTTAGGGCCTGTTAGCCATCACAGTGGAGGGTTTGTTCAAGGAACAGGTTGAGTGGAATGTGTATTTCAAGTTTTCCTGCTAAATTCATTCCCCTTTATGGACAGGAGACAACAGTCTGGATTTCTTTGAGCCCCTCCGCTTAGTCTTACCAGGAAAAGAAATAGAAGAACTAAAATCCACACCCCCAAAGCCAGGTCCCAGGTGGCAACTAGATGGGTTGAGAAGACAGGCAAGCCCTGTGCAGCCTCGTCTTACAGGCCTAGGATACATGTGTGTATTTACTCAGAATCTTAAGAGGATTGTCTCTTGTGGTGGATGGGAGGAAAATGGGTTTTGGGATAAAGGAAACACTCAAGAGCTTTCCTTTCTTAAGTGGTTGGAGTTTCAGTTTTCCAAATCAAATAAATGAGCAAATAAAATATGAAAACTATTTTAAAAAATTCTAATTCAAGGAATCCCCTGGAGGTCCAGTGGTTAGGACTTTGAGCTTCACTGCAGGGAGCCCAGGTTTGGTCCCTTCTCCTTGGAGGAAAAGCCTTGACAAACCTAGATAGTATATTAAAAAGCAGAGACATCATTTTGCTGACAAAGGTCCACTTTGTCAATAAGGTCCGACAAAACTATGGTTTTTCCGGTAGTCGTGTATGGATGTGAGAGTTGGACCACAAAGAAGGCTGAGTGCTGAAGAATTGATAGTTTTGAATTGTGGTGCTGGAGAAGACTTTTGAGAGTCCCTTGGACTGCAAGGAGATTAAACCAGTCAATCACGAAGGAAATCAACCCTGAATACTCATTGGAAGGACCGATGCTGAAGCTGAAGCTCCAATACTTTGGCTACCTGCTGTGAAGAGCTGACTCACTGGAAAAGACCCTGATGCTGGGAAAGATTGATGGCAGAAGGAGAAGGGGGTGACAGAGGATGAGATGGTTGGATGGCATCACCGATTCAACTGATATGAGTTTGAGCAAGCTCAAGGAGATAATGAAGGACAGGGAAGCCTGGCATGCTGCAGTCCATAGGTTGGAAAGAGCTGGACAAACCTAATGACTAAACAATGGGGAACTAAGATCCTATAAACTGCATGGTATGGCCAATAAATAAATAAATAGTAAGTTTAAAAACAAATTAAAAATTCTAGTTCATGTACTATAGCAGTTATCATTTCTTTCCTGGCAAACAAGATGACTTCCCAGGCTTAGGATATATTTCCCCCAAATAATACCATAACTTCTCCTTATATTTTTATAATAAATCTTACTTATATTGACACATAAGTGCCTGTTTCTATGTTAATTGATATATATGAAAATATACTTTTTAATCTTTACAACTCCATCGAGGTAGATCAGTTCATTTCAGTTGCTCAGTTGTATCTGACTCTTTGTGACCGCATGGACTGTAGCACACCAGGCTTTCCTGTCCATTACCAACTTCTAGAGCTTGCTCAAACTCATGTCCATCGAGTCAGTGATGCCATCCAACCATCTCATCCTCTGTTGGCCCCTTCTCCTCTGCCTTCAATTATTCCCAGCATCAGGGTCTTTTCCAATGAGTCAGTACTTTGCATCAGGTGACCAAATCATTGGAGTTTTAGCTTCAGCATCAGTCTTTCCAATGAATACTCAGAACTGATTTCCTTCAGGATTGACTAGTTTGATTTCATTGCAGTCCAAGGGATTCTCAAGAGTCTTCTCCAACACCACAGTTCAAAAGCATCAATTCTTTGGCACTCAGCTTTGTTTATAGTCCAACTTAGACATCCGTACATGACCACTGGAAAACCACAGCTTTGACTAGATGGACCTTTGTTGGCCAAGCAATGTCTCTGCTTTTTGATATGCTGTCTAGTTTGGCCATAGCTTTTCTTCCAAGGAGCAAGTATCTTTTGGTTTCATGACTACAGTCACCATTTGCAGCGATTTTGGAGCCAAGAAAATTAAGTCTGTCACTGTTTCCATGAGGTAGAAACTGCTGTTATTCCTGTTGCAACAGAAGAGACTTAGGGAAGTAAAGTCACTTACACCAGATTACTCAGCAATGAAGGGGCCAAGTGGACAGTATTACACAATCAACAGAACTCACGGCTCTTGATCCACCAGGTGTTTCACCTTTTCTGCAGTGTGGTCCACGTTACATGTTTTAGCCTCTTCTCTTGACCAGAACTAAAACAACCAAAACCCCAGTTACATACCTGGGGACCTCCAGACCCCTTGTCTTCTCCATGTGGCTTCCTGATTTTCAAATGTTTAGCCTGAGAGCTGCTCTGCTCTGCTAGGTCTTCTACCCCATTTAGCAGTGGACTATGCACATCCTGTGATTCTTATATGTGTTCTTTCTGTAACGTTAGGTCTTACTTTCCTATTCAACTTTTTCTGTGTATATATCATCTCCCTGGAGTAAAAGTCTCACAGGAAGGGATGGTGCAATGTGTCATACATGCTGTAACTTGTCACGGTTCTTACCATGTGATACTGGGCAGAGAGTAAGGCCATACACCTATTTTATGATTATTTAGCTGATGGATTCAAAGTAGAACCTTTCATATATCTTTCATGGCCCTAGTGGTAAAGAACCCCCCTGCCAGTGCAGGAGATGTAAGAGACGTGTGTTTGATCCCCGGGTTGGGAAGGTCCCCTGGAGGAGATCACGGCAACGCACTCCATTATTCTTTCCTGGAGAATTCCATGGACAGAGGAGCATGGTGGTCTACAGTCCAGGGGGTCACAAACAGTCAGACATGACTGAAGCAGTTTAGCAGGCACACATACATGGTGCTTAACACAGCACTATGCATAGAGTAGTTAGATGGCTAAACAGTGTTTCAGCGGGGGTGGGGGTGGGTTCCGAGGAGCTCAGGGGTTTTTTTTTTGTCTCACCACAGAAAGAATTCAGTGAGAGGCATAGTGATAGATAAGAAGTGATTTATTAGAAAAAGACAACTTACGAGGCTTACAAGTAGGTAGGCGAAAGGGCGCTTCCCTGAGAACTTAGTAGGCTAGAGTTTATAATCAAAGGGAAAGTGGAGAGGGGGAAAAGATCACCTTCTTCTTCCTTCTTGAGTAGACATCGTGGTACTACCATTAGCTCTCCTTCAGGTTGGGCGGGGTTTTTTGGTCTCTATGTGGCTAAGTCAGGACTGTCAAGGCACTATGGGAAAATTATTTCAGGTCTCAGTACAATGAGTGTCTTTCATTTTGAATGTCACTTTCCATAAACTATTGCTTTTATGTGTGCAGAGAGCATGTCCTAGGGATCAGTAACACTGAATTCTCTGGCCAGGATGTTGGTCTTATCCCACAGGTCTTTTTCTATTTGAGGGCATGTCCCACACTTTTGTTGCGTAGTTTTGTTGCCCAGCAAGCCTGCTTGGTTTTGTGGTTAAGCAAACCTCCTTTTTTTTTTTTTAACTAATATATTTATTTGGCTGTTTCTGGTCTTAGTTTTGGCACACTTGATCTTCGATCTTCATTGCAGCATGTGGGATTTTTAGTTGTGTCACTCAAACTCCTAACTGTGGTATGTGGGTCAGTTCCCTGACCAGGGATCAAATCGGGACGCCTGCATTGGGAGCTCAAAGTCTTAGCCACTGGACCACAGGTAAGTCCCACAAACCTGCTTTCTTGAGGAATCATTAATTTACAGGGATCTCCCATATATTTTCTACTTACAATCTCCTAGTAGGATTAACTCTTTAATCATCTATTTTATCCCTCTCTGTCCTTATTAATAATGTGGACAAAGAATGTTACCTGCTATATTAATAAACAAAGGATATTGCAGCTACCAAGCCATTAGTCACCATAGCTGCCCCCAACTGTACACTCAGGGGATTCAGGGTAGAGAAAAATAGGATACTGACTCTAGATAGCTAAGGGGCATCAGTTCAGTTCAGTTCAGTTGCTCACTGTGTCCAACTTTGCAACCCTATGGACCACAGCATGCCAGGCTTCCCTGTCCATCACCAACTCCTGGAGCTTCCTCAAACTCATCTCCATCAAGTTGGTGATGCCATCCAACCCTCTCATCTTCTGTCGTCCCCTTCTCCACCTGCCTTCAATCTTTCCCAGCATCAGGAATAATTTCAATGAACCCAGACGCTTGCTTCTTCCCCTACAAAAAAAGCACTAAATTAATTAACTTGAGATGTCTGGTTTTCTTTAATTAACAATCATCTTTTGATGTTCTGACTACCTGTTTGAGTTTTTTTTTTTTTTTTTTTCGCAAAAACTCCTATACATATCCTGGCTCCTCTCTTACCATTTTGGAACAGTCCTTCAGATCTATCTGAGAAACCTGCCTTCCAAGCTTAAGTTCTCAGAATGTCTGCTGAATAAAACATGATTCTTGACTTTAAGGTTGTGTGTTTTGTTTTTTTTTTGTCAACAGCTTATACTCAATATGAATTTTTTTTAATCAATTTTTATTGGTTGACTGTTCTCGTGTCAGACTACTCAGAAAAAAGAAAGAACGAGTCTAACAGTTACTGATCTTCTACTCTGTGGTTTACGTGTATTATTTAATTTAAACTTTACAATAACTATGTGAAACAAATACTATAATACTAGGGGTCACAAGTGACCCCAGGCAGCAGGGTGAGGAGACCTCAGGCACCTGAGGAGGTTGGCCTGGGGTAATCGAGGACCCCTCTTAAGGACACCCGGGGGGAATCATGTGGTGGGCAAGAAGTGTCAGGGGTCAGACAGGCCAGCTCCTAGGACCATCGGAGAATCTGGGCTGGGTATCTCGGTCAGCAGGCCCTAGAAGAGGCCATGAGGAGTGTCTGTCTCTGACTTTGGACCTAGTTCTAACACTAGCCCCACCCATGGCTAGCCTTTGTCTTTGGGCGATTGTTAGAAACCACTCCAGCCCAATATTTTCCAATTGTTCCGGCACCTGACCTGGTTCCAATGGGATAAATCTGTATCAGACCAGAAAGAAGGCTCCCTAGGAATCTGTGGGAATGTGGGGGAGTAGGTCACATAAAGAACAGTAGGATTAAAAAATTTGACAAAGAAAACATTCCTTTACATGGGACGATGCCCTGAAGGCTGGTTTTGAAGCATTTGTGGAGTGGAATTTGTATGGACCGGGAACACGAGAATTTGTATTTACCCAAACTTCTATAAACTATTCAAGCATATGTGGCTCGTGGGAGGCTGCCCTAGGGCTCCCAGTCCATCCTGCCAGGTCTCTGCATGCTGACTCAGTACATGCCTGCTCCCATTTCAAGTCTTAACAGGAGGGCTTATGGGTGAGACAGACTTCTACCAGCAGGAAGGACGGTTAAAGACAGTGCCTTACCCCAAGCCGCACCCCACTCCACCCCACTCCAGGGTGCATGCCCTTGCACATGAACAATTTCCATTCTCCCCAGAAGACATGGTGTCTGAGCTGCAAGAGAGGGGCCACCAGACTGGACTTTGCAGGTCCTGAGACAGAAGGAAGACGGCTGGGCACAACCATTACAAGAATGACACAATCATTAAGAACAGGATACCACAAAGACGGGTTAGAACCTACTAGATTCAAGATGGCGGAAGGCTCAACTTCCAGTGGACTTTGAACCTCAATTATGCGCTCACTTTAATCTATTAGCACAGCTATATGACACATCCCAGGTGGGGACAGTTCCTATGCCAAACACAAAAGCCCAAAAAGTGAGTGGTGCCCTAATTCCCAGAAATCCTTGCCCTTTCTCCAAGATAGTTAGAATATTCCCTCCTGCCCCCATTAGGCTGTGAAATTACCCAGCCCATAAATACTAACCATCCCTGGGACCTCTCACCTTACAAGATGGACCACCTTCTGTGGAATGTGTATCTCCCTGAATAAATCTGTTCTTACTCTACTTCAGCTCACTCTTGAATTCTTTCCTGGGCAAAGCCAAGGACTCTCACTTGGTGGCCCCTCCCAGGGACCCACCCCAGACCTAGGATCTGACCATTCTCTCACATTTCATTTTTCCTACCACAGTGCCTACCATTTCCCCTGTTCACGAGTGCCTGCATATGGTGCATGCTAAGTCGCTTTAGCAGTGTCTGACTCTTTGTGACCCTATGAACTGTAGCCCACCAGGCTCTTCTGTCCATGAGATTTCCCAGGCAAGAATACTAGAGTGGGTTGCTATTTCCTCCTCCAGGGAATCTTCCCAACCCAGGGATCAAATCTGAGTCTCTTACGTCTCCTGCATTGGCAGGTAGATTCTTTACCGTTAGTGCCAGTAGGTGCTTGAGAGATATTTGTCTAATAAGTTAGTTAACATTTCAGCTATGTCCATTAACCTGTCCCTCTCTGCAGTGCTGCAACTGGCCTGGTGATTGCTTAAGTTCTGCAGGCCAGGTGGAAGATGGGAGAGGAGGCTTGGAGATATGATGCTCCTCGGTTCTCAGAACAAGACAGGGATTGGTTCTCACAGTCTTCCTTCCCTCCAGATGTGGAAACAAGGCCCAGGTGGGTAAGGGGAGCACACAGTCAGATCCACATGCCTCCCCCTGTCATGTCCCTTCCTTTAATTACTCCTGGTGTTTTACCAAATCCTACCTCCTTAGCCTGGCACCCAAGCCCTGTCCAGATCCTCCCCTGGCTTACCTCTCCAATCTCAGTTCTCCTCGCGCTCCACACCTCCACTCCTGCTGTCCACTACATGTAGTACTTCTGGTACCTCCTGGTTCCTCTGACTCTGTCACCCTTCTCTTTTCTCCCCTCTTCATTTGGAAGTGAAAAGTGAAAGCGAAGTCACTCAGTTGCATCCGACTCTTTGCAAACCCATGGATTATACAGTCCATGGAATTCTCCAGGCCAGAATACTGGAGTGGGTAGCCTTTACCTTCTCCAGGGAACTCTTCCCAACCCAGGGATCGAACCCAGGTCTCCCACATGGCAGGCAGATTTTTACCAGCTGAGCCACAAGGGAAGCCCAAGAATACTGGAAAGGGTACCCTATCCCTTCTCCAGCTGATCTTCCTGACCCAGGAATCTACCCAGGTCTCCTGTATTGCAGGTAGATTCTTTACCAATTGAGCTATCAAGGAAGCCCTCTTCATTTGAGAAACTTCTCAATTTGGATTCTACTGCCATCACCTCCTCTGCAAAGCCTTTCCGGGCTACCTCTAGGCAGACTTAGAGGCAATCTGTTCTTGAGTCTCATTGTGGTTTCATCTATTGTGTACTTAGCATCTGCAATGCTGCTTGGGATACCTGGCTTTCTCCCTCTCTGTTCTGGGAGATCTTTGAGAGAGAAAGGACCTCATCTTTCACCCCTACTATGCCTACTACCTGCCTGCCATATAACGGAAGCTCAAGGAATGTTAAATGACAATAGCTACTAGTTTCTCCATGGCTCAGGGGGAAAGAATCTGCCTGCAATGTGGGAGACTCAGGTTTGCTCTCTGGGTTGGGAAGATCCCCTGGAGGAGGAAATAGCAACCCACCTCAGTATTGTTGCCTGAAAAATTCCATGGACAGAGGAGCCTGGCAGGCTGCAGTCCATGGGATCATAAAGAGTTGGACACGACCGAGAGACTAAGCATACATTCAAACCAAACACTTAAAAAAGCCATTTTCCATATCTTCACTCATCAACAACCACCCTAGGAAGGAGATTATTGTGATGTTTGTTATTTTTAAACTATTTATTGTTATAACACCTTGACCATCCCATTTGATAAGAGAGCACAAGCCAGAGAGGCTGGAAGGGGAATGACCACACAGGCCACACCTCGATAACCTCCACCTGCCAGCCACAGCCTCTTCCCTCTTCCCAGAACTGCTTTCCTCTCCCACACTCACGCCAAGCTCCTTGTCTTCTCAGGAATGTTCCCCCTCTTCACAGCCCTTTAAAACTGTAGCTGTCTCTCCAGACACAGTCGCATTTTCCATGATACTTTCTATGCCCTCTGGCCCAAACAGCTCGCTCCTGACCTCCCACAGCATTGACAGCAGCGTATAACACATTCTTTGATTTCTCTCTTAGTTTTGTCATAACATCACATTCTTTCCAACATAATGGATGCTATGTGCTTCTCCAGGCAAGGGTCTGAGTCCTCTGTGTTTTTCTGTCTTCCTTCCCGTGTGCCCAGCAGACTGTTAGGGGCCCAAGAAGTGCTCAATACATACATACTGATACTTGGAACAAAACATCCAGAAGGCTCATTGGATCTTCAGAGATGAAATCATCATAACAGTCACACTGGCTGGGGCTCACTACATTGCTAGAAGCATGTATTCTCATCTCGGGGTGCACAGATAGCAGAGCAGGTTGGTGGGTATTTGAGTGTAATGTGAGGTTTTTGTCTGCAGATCTCTAAGTAACTGAACTCCTTTCCCCCTCTACTCTTCCTTTGATTTCTTTTCCTGACCCCTGGAGAGAGGATTTGGTTCAATGTAAAAAAGTTAAGAAGGTTGAGTCACACTAGAAAGACACACGTAATATACCAAAAAGTGGTCTTCCCTGGTGGTCCAGTGTTTAGGAATCTGCCTGCCAATGCAAGGAACGTGGCTTGATTCCTGGTTTTGGAAAGCTTCCACGTGCCTCAGAGGAACTAAGCCTGTCCACCACAACTACCGAGCCCATGTGCTCTAGAGCCTGTGCTCTGCAACAAGAGAAGTCACCAAAATGAGAGGCGCACACACCGCAACTGGAGAGTAGTCCCCACTTGCCCTAACTGAGAAAGCCAGTGTGCAGCAACAAAGACCCAGCACAATCAAATATAAATAAATTCATAAAAATACAGAAAAGCGCCTTTGGCAAGAGGCCTGTGTATCAGCTGGAGAATGGGATCGTGTGTGCCACCTCCATCTTTCTGGAGACCTTCTCATGATGGCCGAGTAACCCCACAGACCCTCCTTCCAGTCTGTTTGAATGAGCCCATTGGAAGGCCAGGGGATGGGAGCTGAGAGACCACCTACTATGGATGTGGCAGAAGAAGATCAATTTCTCCCTAGATTTCACTCTTCTCACATGAAAAATGAAATGATGAAATAATAATGTCTAGCCTACCCACTTCATATAAATGAGAAAAACATGTGAGAGGACTCTGTGGACAATAAATCATGATATTAATTCATTGGATAAGCATTTATTGAACACTTACCACGCACCTGACGCTGAACTTAGTCAGTGGGGATACGACAGAGGGCACCGGGCCAACACTAGCACTTCCTCCTCTCCTGAAACATACTGTCCTGGGGAAACGGCTTTCATTAGACGATCACACTATTGGATGATGGATTACATTATTCAACAAGATATTAGGAAAAGAATGGGATTCCACGAGGCAGCAAAGGGGCAAAGAAAGCGATCGTATGACGTGTACTATAGCTACTGTTGTAACGTAGACAACGGTTCTCAATTTTGGATTGAGAGAGTCACCCAGGAAGCCTGTTTAATGAGTAACTTCCTGGGCCACATCCCCAGGGAGTCTGGTTTAATAGGTTTAGAATCCCTTCTGGGGATATTTACATTTTTAGCATGCTCCTCTACCTCACTTCTCCAAGTGTTTCTCATACAAAAGTCTTTGGGCAAATTTTTAAAGGGTGACAGTATGGTGCCTTCGGTGGAGACTGATACCTAAGGAGGTCTGCAAGGACATTCAGGTATTTCTAACCTGACTCCACTCCAGGCCATCGTGGAAGCCTGTTTGATGAGCCAACAAGTTTTCCTCTTTGTGTGAGCTAGTTTGAGTTGGGTTCTGTCACTTAAAAATACCACTTCCTGACTAATTTATGTTCCTTCTGATCTCTGCAGGCTTCTCTCGTGATCTCTGCTAACTGTGTGCTGAACACGCAATCTACATGGGCGAAGTTAAGATTTATTGTTGGAAGCAACATTTAGCATCATTATATATTCTCAGCCTCACCCCCTCTTTATAGTGCCTCGCATTCAACTCCAGGGTTTTTGTAAGCACTGTGATACATACAAATGCGCAAAACAGAATATCAGCAACCAATCTCAAAATACTAATTTCTGACCAAACAAGATGGCTACTCATGCTTATGACTAGACACAAATCATTTTGGTTGCATAATTACTCTACATCACCAAACCACGTGTGATGGAGGTTGGGTGTTTGGATTCTGGACACGCTATCCAAATTTGAAACCTGTCTCACCTATCTCTGCTATTCCTCTCTGTTGACTCTGGGATGGTGGACTAAGTCACTTCACTTTTCTGAGCCTTAGTTTCTTCGACTATAAAATGAGTATAATGAATAAGCCTGGTTTCATAGGTTTGTTGTGAGGGTTAAATGCACTATTGTGTGTAAAGAATTTAGATCAGAGGCTAGTATCCAATTAGGGCTCAATAAATATTAGTTAAGATCATGTGGATTTAAATGGACTTGCAGTAGCAATCCCTGCATAGGGTTTCCCCAGCCTAATGACCTCTTACCCACATTAGGAAATCTTGTTTGTAATTGCACTTCCCTTTCCCCTGCTAATGAATATTATTTTCCATTTCCATCTACTATTTACTCCTGTCTCTGAGAACTTCAGTTCACTTCAGTTCAGTCGCTCAGTCGTGTCCGACTCTTTGCGGCCCCATAAATCGCATCACGCCAGGCCTCCCTGTCCATCACACACTTAGACCTCCTTAATTTCCCCCTTTGCTGTCAAAGGAGTGCCCCTCCTTTTCATGAACCCCTGAGTCTCTCTGAGGCCCCTTCCCGTAACCTCAAGGCTCCACTTTGAGCCTCTCTCACTGTGTATGTCTCCCCATGGTGCTGGGGGCACCCACAGACCACAGAGAAGCCCCAGCTACACCCGTGCCCCTGTGCCTAGCACAGATTATGACCACTGCAGCTACGTGCCAAGTGTTTGTTAGCTAACGACATGACTCAGCTTTTACTCAACCCCCTGAACTTTGGTTCTTTCACTTGCCCATTGAGGATAGTAACACCTACTTAATTGGAGCACTGGAAAAATTGAAGGCAATGATACATGCAAAGCCCAGATTAGTGATCCATAGCATTTACTACTGTAATTATTTATTACAACAATAGGTTGAGAAAATAAAACAAATGAAAGGTCTGCATTTTCACACACACTTTGCCAACAAAGCTGACCATGGACCACCAGCCCTAATTTGGAATGATGGAGGCTGCTCTTCAGTGCGTGCAATGGTTGAAAGAACCCTGTTACTAGCTACTACCATCGCTACCATTTTGCTCTATGACTTTCTCTCTTCTCCCCTCTCCTCCCGTCCCCGCCCTCTCATAAAATACTCTGAGTGAAAGAATGTTGCCTGCCATGTCAGTAAACAAAGAATGTTGTGGCCATCAAGCCATCCCAGATCAAGCCATCCCAGTACAGCCACCCAGACAGTGAGCCCGGAGGGAACTCAGGATAGAAACCGGATGCTCACCACCGAGCCGTCAGCCACTGCAGCCACTCCCCAGTGGTGCACCCTGAGAAGACTCAGGACGGGGAGGCTGACCGCAGATAGCTGAGGTGCCTGTCAAAGGAATGATTCCAACAAGCCCAGTGATTTTCATCTTCCCATAGATGGAAGAGTGCTAAATTCATTAACTTGAGATGTCTGGTTTCCTTTAATTAATAGTATTCTTTCGAAGTTCCAACTACCTTGTCTTTTCTGGAAAATCTATATATCCTAGTTCCTTCCTTACCTCTTTGGAGCAATCACTTGGAGATATCTGAGAGTCTGTGCCCCAGGCTTACATTCACAGTTTTGTCCACCAGGTCAGTTCAGTTCAGTCACTCAGTCATGTCTGACTCTTGCGACCCCATGAATCACAGCATACCAGGTCTCCCTGTCCATCACCAACTCCCGGAGTTCACTCAGACTCATGTCCATCGAGTCCGTGATGCCATCCAGCCATCTCATCCTCTGTCGTCCCCTTCTCCTCCTGCCCCCAATCCCTCCCAGCATCAAAGTCTTTTCCAATGAGTCAACTCTTCGCATGAGGTGGCCAAAGTACTGGAGTTTCAGCTTTAGCATCATTCCTTCCAAAGAAATCCCAGGGCTAATCTCCTTCAGAATGGACTGGTTGGATCTCCTCACAGTCCAAGGGACTCTCAAGAGTCTTCTCCAAAACCACAGTTCAAAAGCATCAATTCTTCGGTGCTCAGCCTTCTTCACAGTCCAACTCTCACATCTGTACATGACCACTGGAAAAACCATAGCCTTGACTAGACGGAACTTAGTCGGCAAAGTAATGTCTTTGCTTTTGAATATTCTATCTAGGTTGCTCATAACTTTTCTTCCAAGAAGTAAGCGTCTTTTAATTTCATGGCTGCAATCACCATCTGCAGTGATTTTGGAGCCCCAAAGGAATCTCCACACTGTTCTCCATAGTGACTGTACTAATTTGCATTCCCACCAACAGTGTAAGAGGGTTCCCTTTTCTCCACACCCTCTCCAGCATTTATTGCTTGTTGACTTTTGGATCGCAGCCATTCTGACTGGTGTGAAATGGTACCTCATTGTGGTTTTGATTTGCATTTCTCTGATAATGAGTGATGTTGAGCATCTTTTCATGTGTTTGTTAGCCATTCATATGTCTTCTTTGGAGAAATGTCTATTTAGTTCTTTGGCCCATTTTTTGATTGGGTCATTTATTTTTCTGAAGTTGAGCTGCATAAGCTAAGCTGCTTGTATATTTTTGAGATTAGTTGTTTGTCAGTTGCTTCATTTGTTATTATTTTCTCCCATTCAGAAGGCTGTCTTTTCACCTTGCTTATAGTTCCCTTTGTTGTGCAGAAGCTTTTAATTTTAATTAGATCCCGTTTGTTTATTTTTGCTTTTATTTCGTGATAAATTTTAGTTCCATCTTATCCTCAACCCCCCATCGAGATGTATTTCTCTCCTTTGTCCAAGGAGAAGTTAAGAAGACTACTGGAGACAGACAGATGCAGACACTCCAATAGGTACTTTGTTTAGCTTTTATTTCATTCTCACCACAACTTGAAAGAGTTAGCTCAGTTTTATAGTTAAGAGAACACACCCTAAGTGGGTCTAGGTTATTCTTCAAGACTCACAACTTGTGAGAGAGAGCCATGAGTGAACATTTGAATCCAAGTCGAAAAGACTTCATCAGTTCAGTTCAGTGCAGTCGCTTAGTTGTGTCCAACTCCTTGCGACCCCATGAATCGCAGCACACCAGGCCTCCCTGTCAATCACTATCTCCCAGAGATCACTCAAACTCACGTTCATTGAGTCGGTGATACCATCCAGCCATCTCATCCTCGGTCATCCCCTTCTCCTCCTGCCCCCAATCCCTCCCAGCATCAAGTCTTTTCCAATGAGTCAACTCTTCGCATGAGGTGGCCAAAGTACTGGAGTTTCAGCTTTAGCATCATTCCTTCCAAAGAAATCCCAGGGCTAATCTCCTTCAGAATGGACTGGTTGGATCTCCTCACAGTCCAAGGGACTCTCAAGAGTCTTCTCCAAAACCACAGTTCAAAAGCATCAATTCTTCGGTGCTCAGCCTTCTTCACAGTCCAACTCTCACATCTGTACATGACCACTGGAAAAACCATAGCCTTGACTAGACGGAACTTAGTCGGCAAAGTAATGTCTTTGCTTTTGAATATTCTATCTAGGTTGCTCATAACTTTTCTTCCAAGAAGTAAGCGTCTTTTAATTTCATGGCTGCAATCACCATCTGCAGTGATTTTGGAGCCCCCAAAAATAAAGTCTGACACTGTTTCCACTGTTTCCCCATCTATTTCCCATGAAGTGATGGGGCCAGATGCCATGTTCTTAGTTTTCTGAATGTTGAGCTTTAAGCCAACTTTTTCACTCTCCTCTTTCACTTTCATCAAGAGGCTTTTCAGTTCCTCTTCACTTTCTGCCATAAGGGTGGTGTCATCTGCATATCTGAGGTTATTGATATTTCTCCTGGCAATCTTGATTCCAGCTTGTCTTTCTTCTTTTGTGTTTGTCCACCAAATAAAACATAATTCTCAACTTTTAGGTTGTCCATTTGTTCAGCTGACAACACATAACGTTAAAATTGCCTTCTTACTCATTTTGGAATGTATATTTCAGTTGTGTTAAGTATATAAACATTGTTGTGCAACCAATCTGCAGAACTTTTCATCTTGCAAAATTAAACTCTATACCGTTTAAACGACTCTCCATTCTCCCCTCCTCTAACTCCTGGCAGCCACTATTTTACTTTTTGTCTCTAGGAATTTGACTACCCTAGGTATCTCACCGGACAAGGCGATGGCACCCCATTCCAGTACTCTTGCCTGGAAAATCCCATGGACAGAGGAGCCTGGTGGGCTGCAGTCCACAGGGTCATAAACGTCGGACACGACTGAGGGACTTCACTTTCACTTTTCACTTTCATGCACTGGAGAAGGAAATGGCAACCCACTCCAGTGTTCTTGCCTGGAGAATCCCAGAAATGGGGGAGCCTGGTGGGCTGCCGTCTGTGGGGTCGCACAGAGTCAGACACGACTGAAGCGACTTAGCAGCAGCAGCAGGTATCTCACATAAGGGGAAATCACATGATGTTTGTCTTTGTGACTAGCTGACTCACTTAGTATAATGTCCTCAATTTTTATCCATGCTGTTGCCTGTGTCAGAATTTTCTTTCTTTTTAAGGTTGAATAATACTGTGTTGTATACATAGACCACATTTCATTTATCCATTTATCTATCAGTGGACACTGACTGCTTCCACCTTTTGGCTATTGTGACTAACGTTGACATGAATATGAATGTGCAAAAATCTCGAGACCCTGATTTTAATTCTTTTGGGCATATCCCCAGAAGTGGAATTGCTGGATCATGAGATAACTCTATTTTAAAATTTCTGAGGAACTGTATTTCTGGTTTCCAGGGCTGCTGCACCATTTCACATTTGCATCAACCATATACAAGGGTTCTCCACATCCTTGTCAATACTTTTTGTCTTCTACTTTTTAAAATAATAGCCCTGACAATGGGTGAGAGATGCTCCATCCATACCTCGCTTTTAACCCCGGCTTTACAGGGTTTCTCTGAACAAGGACGGGCTTCAGAAGCTGATTTTCCAAACACTGCTCCAGGGGATGGACAGAGTCTTGACAGGGGAGCCTAAGCCCTATACCCAGACCTTTAATTCATTTACTCTTCAGAATTACCCAAATTATTAGTGATTTCATCTCACAGGTGGGTGAACAGGTCTGAATGATCAAGCAGTCTGCCTGAGGACACATAGCTGAAAAACTGGAATTTGAACTGGGCCTCACAGGTGGTGCAGTGGTAAAGAGTCTGCCGGCCAGTGCAGGAGGCACAAGAGATACGGGTTTGCTTCCTGGGTTAGGAAGATACCCTGGAGATCTGGCAGGCTACAGTCCATGGGGTTGCAAAGAGTTGGGCAAGACTGAGCACTAGCACATACTTCACACCACGTAGGTGTGTAAGAATTGTCATGTGTCAACATCGACACTGTACTCTCAGAGTCCAAGGTGAGAATACTCCCTCTCTGATTCTCTTGAAGCAATACAGCCCTGTGGTCCTGTTCAGCTGCTTTCCAGCCCCACCCTGAGCTATTCAGGGGCCTACTGGGCTGGATGAATAGGGAACAAAGCAGGTTGCATTTATTATTTAACCAAGCTCCCCAGTGCACCTGTTGTGACATTGGGTGCTGTCTATAATTGCAATAAAATGTGCGGTCCCTAGCATTAGAGGATTTACAAGAATTTCCTTAAATTCCGAACCTCAGATTGAGGGAGGGGCAGGTGTCAGCCAGCTGGGGTTCCTTGAGCGGGACCTGCTTGCAGAGAAATACGATGCACTGGGCTTGCGTTGCCTGACCTCTGTGCAAACAGCAGCAGTTTAAAGTCTTTTCCCCTTGCGGTGACTGGGAGGGGTCACTCAGCTACACCGTGTTCTGTACAGAGGGACCAAGCAGGAGGTAAGGCAGGATAGACTGCCCCAGATCCCAGCTGGATAGAACCAGTCCCACCTGACCTATACTAGAAGAGTCAGTCAGCTTGTTCTACCTGAACGTCTTTGTCCCGGACACACTTAACTGCACCTTCACGGATTACTGATCAGTCAAGGCACAGCCTTAGTAGAAGCGGTGAGAACTCGCAAAGGTGAATACACTGTGCACTCTGACATGTGCCTCCTAGCAGCAGCTTAACACTGCTTGACTGTCCCCAGGGCGTTATGCTGTCCACTTATTTCAGAAGTGATCGTCAGACTGTGACCAGGTCACAGAGGGGCCAGAGTTCAGCCCAGTGAGAGTGGTGTCCTCAAGGAAGAAGGGGAGAAGGTCCAGGAGGAGCTTGTAAGCCCAGCTCTCAGGAGCAATGTGGAGTGAGAAGCAAACAGTGAGGAGAAGGCCTGGAGCCCTGAGGGAAGGGAGCTCACTGGAGGTCGTGAAGCCAAAGGATGCTTTCTTGGTAGGGTCCACAGCTGATTTGGTTTGGACAAAAATTGCACAGAGATCACAGCCCATGAGCTAGAAAATGAGATGAGGGAAATGCAAAATTCTGTTGCAGACATACAGGAGCTTGTTGTGAGCTTCTATATAAGAGAAACAAGAGCAGAGGGCATGTGGTGGGTTACAGGGGGGGACTGGCCACGGTTCCAATTTATCAGTAAAGTATCTCTTAAAATCTACTTTGTGCAGGGCTAATGGGAGTTTTTAATGTGAATGCAACCCTCAAGATGTATGCTTTTAAAAGATCATATCTTCATGTTCAGAGGCTATATGTGTATATTTGAATGGTTGAAAGCTCAGAGAACTTTCCCTGGTCTCAGAGAGCTTGAGTTCAAGTCCAGCTTCACATGTACACTGTGCGTTTGTATGAGTGGCTTACTTCCTATAGTTCTCAGTGATTAATTTGTAGAAAGGGGTACAGTGGTCCTCACTGTAGAGCACTGGACATACGTATATGCCACACCACTTGGCCCAGAATGAGCACTCAGTAGAAGTTGGTGATTATTACTGAATTTCAAACCAGCGTTAGTAAAAAAGCAGAGTAGCACCTACTGTGTGCAAGGCACTGGGCTAAATTATATGTATGAATTCATAATAGTTAATCCTTATGACTATTACCCAGGCAGCTATTACCCCTGTGTTACATCGGAGGAAGGGCAGACACGGCATCCCAGGTGGAGGGCCTGCCCTTCCATCCATCAGCCCGGAGCCAGGTGAGCTGCTGGCAAATGGTGAAGCACACATCCCTTTGAATTGGGTCTAGGCTTACTGGAGGAAGTATGGTAAGATCCATCATTGAGAGTTCATCACCCCTAGGCTGGTTCAGTGGGATGGAGTTGGATCTCTTTAACTCCAATGACTTACTCTTTCTCATCATCAGAACTGCACCAAGGTGCCTGAATCTCCCTCGACACGCTTTTTGCTGCAACCACAGGGCTCCCAAGAGTGCCCAGCAGCCCTGAGGTTCTATGGAATTAACGTGGAGGGGAAAGGAGCTTGAAGCAGGGACATGGAGTGAGAACAACCACTTCATGGAAGGATTAGCTAAGCGAATCAAAGGAAGAAAGAAAAGGACACCCATCTTGTTCTAAATGCGTTCTCACACAAGCTCGGGTGTCTTCACATTCAGCTCCTATTCAGGCCTAGCGACTCAGTAGGACCTTAGCCCCGAAAAGGACTTAGGGGCTGACTGGCCCAGCCACACTCTTTTACTGATGGCTCAGAAAGGCAAGTAACATGCCCAGGGTGACATTGCTAGCGGGTGACAAAGTTCAGACTAAAGCCTTGGTTTCCTCATTCCCGGTGCAGTGTTCTTTCCAGCCTCCTCATACGGCTCTCAAATTGCTCATTCTCCAGACCCCTCCCGGAAGACTTTGTCCCTGGCCCCAGAGCAGCAGGCCCTTTGGATAGCAGCTGGAACTTCAGGGAGGAGCAGGACAGGGGGCCTGCTCTGTGGGTTTATTTCCTTCATTGCGATGGGACCAATCAGAATCAGGGCATTAGTGTGTCGAGTGTGCCTCGGTGCTGTCTAAACCAGCACTGAATACTAACCAGGGTGCTTAGATGGAGCTAAAAATAACTGGCTAATCACCACCAGGAAGAATTAACAAGGACTCAGAAGAAAGGAAAATGTCTCAATATTCCATCTCGCTCCAGCTGGGCTCCGGCTGGGGCCAGTCTCCTTCTGCTGCCACCGGGCAGGTAAATTAGGCAGCACAAAAGCTCCAGCGCTTATGGGCTCTGGGAGGGGGCCTGCCGCAGCCGGCAGGAGGGTGAACGGAACAGGACTGCTTGGGGTGAGGTAAATCAGAAAACAGTGAACACGGAAGAAATGTGATGTGACAGGAGGCAGGTTTTGAAAGAGAAAACAGCTGTGGCATTTTATACCACTTCTTCTTGGGAGAAAGTAAAATCCCTAATTAAAAGGGAAGCATCATTTTATTCTGCCCTGTAAACCTCTGACAGGCTTCCCTTCCCCAAAGTGCCTAGTTCTGAAAGCATCACTGAAGTCGATGCCCTGGGGACTGTGTTGAAATGAGGTCTTCCTGGCAGTTACCCTCTTTGGACAGGGACCAAGGTGGACCTACAGTAAACTGCACACTGCGTTGGAGCAGAGCATATGAATAAAACCATAAAAGGCAAGATTTAAAATGATTCTTTCAAATAATCTGAAAGAGTAGGAATGGGGAACATTTATTGCAACTTGGAAGAGATCAGTTCAAGAGAAATAAAAAGAGAAATAGCATTTTGTAGAGGACAGGGTAATATTCAAAGAGCTTACTTTATCTGAAACATATAATGGGTTTAAATAAACAAAAACTGATTTAAAAGATTCATGAATGACAGGTACACTATTAAAAAGCAATTGCCAGTGAGGAGCTGTTTGGGGGCACATCAGAGTCATTTGATTCAATGTCGTAGCCAGAGTCCTTACTGATCTTTCCCCCAGCCAGTGCATGTGGCAAGGGCAGATGCTGTGTCTGCTGGGTGTAAGAATAAGACACAGAGAGATATAAGGGAAGAATGTGGATTAAAACAAGAAAAAGGATGCAGAAGGTGGGGTCAGATCCTGCCTCACCAGTTTCTAGCTGGATCATAGCTTAGCTTGATTTAGCTTGGCTCTCCAGGTCTTTCTTCTCTCACCTGCAGAGAAGGATGATAGGAATATCAATTTCCCTGCAGGGAGAATCAAACCACCTAACACAAGTGAAAGCACTTCATTCATTCTAATGCTCAGTACAAATATTAATGACTCAGGCAATGAAAAGAGACAGATGTGAACTGGCCAGGTTTGGCCAATCTTTCTGATGCACAGATCAAAGAAGCATTTAACTGCTCAGCACCTGTACCCCGTTCCTTTCACAGTCCTCCTTGACTAGGTGGATGTCAGCATCTGACTTTTTAAAAATAATTTTTTTTATTTATTTACTCTTGGCTGTTCTGGGTCTTTGTTGTTGCTTGGGCTTTTCTCTAGTTGCGAGAGCGGGAGCTACTCTCTAGTTGCAGTGTGAAGGCTTCTCATTGCAGTGGTTTCTCTTGCAGAGCACAGGCTCTAGCGTGCATGGGCTTCAGTAGCTGTGGCTCCCGGGCTCTAGAGCACACGCTCAGTAGTTGTGGCGTGCGGGCTTAGCTGCCCTGCGGCATGTGGGATCCTCCCAGATCAGGGATTGAACCCATGTCTCCTGCAATGGAAGATGGATTCTTTACCACTGAGCCATGAACGAAGTCCAGCACTTGCCTTTTTCTGCTGTTTATTCCAGCCCTGGGGCTGTAGTGGCTAGGCGCACCACTGGTACGGCCTGGAGGAAAGGGGCTATTGCTGAGTTGCAAGTCAGCAGAGTTCTGGAAGTCTCTGAGTTACTTTCCCACAGTCTGAGAAAGGCCCCGTCCTGCTGTCTGAGTCACACTGTCCTCCCCAGGGAGGAGAGAGTGACCACGATGGAGACAGAAAGGCTTTAGAGGACCCTGCCTGGAGCTCGAGGGAAGGGCAGACCTAGAATTTTTTTAATCTACTGGTCTGAAGTTGTTCCAGCTCCAGACTAGTAGACTGGGCAGGGGGGAGGAGGGCAGAGAGGGCAGTCTTATCTGACAATATTCAAAATTCCTAAAGAGCTTGATGACGCTGAAAGAGAAGAGAGTAGAAATCAAAACACTAAAATGGCAACTGAGTCACTTACTTGGTGTAGGATATCATCAAATGATTGAGTGACTCTGAGCTTCATCTGATAAAGAGCAAAAGGAGGACTTCCTCTGCCTGCCAATGCAGGGGACACAGGTTCAGTCTCTTGCACAGGAAGATTCCACATGCCCCGGGGCAACTAGACCCATGCGCCACAACTACTGAGCCCGCGTGCTACAACTACTGAAGCCTGGGGCCCTAGAGCCCGTGCTCTACAACAAGAGAAGGCACCATAGTGAGAAGCTTGAGCATGGCAACTAGAGGGTAGCCCTGCTCCCCACAACTAGAGAAAGCCCATGCACAGCAATGAAGATCCAACTCGCCAAAAATAAATACATAAAAATTAAGAAATTTTTACAAAGGAGCAAAAGGAGACTTGCCCTGTTGCCTCTCAGGACTGCTATGGGATTCACTGGAGGAAATTTATGGGAAAGTTATGAACTATATCATCATGTGCAAATGGGAACTTAATCCATTATTTCAGCTCCTGGGTAGATGATTATTAATAAAATAGCTTGTGTTAGCACAACATTTGTTCTGTTTTGGGTCAAGGTTATTAAAGTATAAATTAGTGCATAAATGTGCCTTTCCTAGTGAAGTTATAGAGCAGTTCCATCACCTCCATCATTTCCTTAAGCTCCTTTGTGGTCAACTGCTCTTCTCACTCTGGGCCCCTGGCAATCATTGATTTCTTTTCTGTTCCTATATCATTACTTATTCCAGAATATCATATAAATTGAATAATACAGCATGAAGCCTTTTGAGTCTGGCTTCTTTCACCTAGCATAATGCATTGAGATTCATCAAAGTTGTTTCATATATTCATTAGTTCTTTACTTTTCATTGCTGAGTAAGTAATATTTCATTGAATAGATATATCATGGCTCCTTTATCCATTTGAATTATTTCCATGAATAAACTACTATTAACATTTTTTATAACAGGTTTTTAATGTGAGCATACATTTTTATTCCTCTTGGTCAAATACCTAGGAGTAAAACTGCTACATCACAAGGCAAGTGCTTGTCTAACTTTATAAAAAATTGACAGGTTTTTCAGTGTCTGCAGAACTTTGCATTCTGGCATAACACTTTAAAAAAAACTTTAAAAAATAATCCAAAGCCTTCATGTGTCCAATTTCATTATCCAAATAGCTCTGTGAGAAAGGGCAGGTAAAATATTACTGCCCTCCATGAGTTTGAGTGAACTCTGGGAGTTGGTTATGGACAGGGAGGCCTGGCGTGCTGCCTGGGGTCACAAAGAGTTGGACACAACTGAGCGACTGATCTGAACTATAATAGATGGGGATGTGAGGCCTAAAAAGGAAAAATTATCGATTAAAGTTGCTGTAGAGGAGGCTGCTATGTCCTCAATATATATTCTCTCCTTCTTCCTTGTAATAGAGACTCTTGCTTCCTGCTGAGTTTTGATTGAGCACAAGGTACTCATCAAGAAACTACATTTTCTTTGGAAAGATACCCCATGCTTTTGGATTAGAATGATTATTGTTAAAATGACCATAGTACCCAAAGAAATCTGCAGATTTAATGCAATCCCTATCAAATTACCCAGGACATTTTTTTGCAGAACTAGAATGAATAATCCTAACATTCATATGGAACCATAAAAGACCCAGAATTACCAAAGCAATTCTGAAGAAAAAAGAATAAAGCAAGAGGCATACACTCCCAGACTTCAGACAATACTACCAAAGCTACAATAATCAAAACAGCATGGTATTGGCACAAAAACATATACAAATATCAGTGGAACAGGCTAGAGAGCCCAGAAATGAACCCACACACCTATAATCAATTAATCTTCAAAAAAGGAGACAAGAATATATAATAGGGAAAAGCAGTTTCTTGAGAAAGTGGTGCTGGGAAAATTGGACAGCTGTATGTAAATCAATGAAGTTAGGATATTCCCTTACACCATACACAAAAATAAACTCAAAACAGCTTAAACATGACACCATAAAACTCCTAGAAGAAATCATAGGCAAAATATTCTCTTATATAAATTATAACAATACTCTCAAAGCATAGAAATAAAAACAAAAATAAACAAATAAGAACTAATCAAACATAAGCTTTTGCACAGCAAAGAAAACCACAAACAAAATGAAAAGACAACCTACAGAATGGAGAAAGTATTTGCAAATGATGTGACCAACAAGAGCTTAAACTCCAAAACATGCAAGCAGCTCATACAACTCAACAGCAACAAACAAACAACCCCATGGGCAGAAGACCTAAACAGACATTTCTCCAAAGAAGACATATTGATGGCCAATAGGCACATGAAAAGATCCTCAACATTGCTAATTATTAAAGCAGTGCAAATCAAAACTATAATAAGGTGCACCTCACATTGGTCAAATGACCATTATTAAATTGTCTACAAATAACAAATGCTGGAAAGGTGTGGAGAAAAGGGAGCCCTCCTACCCTGTTAGTAGAATGTAAATTGGTACAGCCACTATGGAAAACAGTATGGAGATTCCTAAAAAAACTAAAAATAGAATTACCATATGATCCAGCAATCTCATTCTTGGGCATATATCTGGACAAAACTATAATTTAAAAAGATGCATGCACCTCTGTGTTCATGGCAAGACTATTCACAACAGCAAAGACATGGAAGCAACCTAAATGTCCATCCATAGATGAATGGATACATGAGATATGATACATATATACAATGGAATACTACTCAGCCATAGAAAAGAATGAAATAAGGCCATTTGGAGCAACATGGATAAAACTAGAGATCATCATACCAAGTAAAGTAAGTCAGAAAGAGAAAGAGAAACACCATATGATATCACTTACATGTGGACTCTAAAATATAACACAAATGAACCTATCTATGGGAGAAGGCAATGGCACCCCAGTCCAGCACTCTTGCCTGGAGAATCCCATGGATGGAGGAGCCTGGTGGGCTACAGTCCATGGGGTTGCAAAGAGTGGGACACGACTGAGCGACTTCACTTTCACTTTTCACTTTCATGCATTGGAGAAGGAAATGGCAACCCACTCCAGTATTCTTGCCTGGAGAATCCCAGGGATGGCGGAGCCTGGTGGGCTGCCATCTATGGGGTCGCTCAGAGTCGGACACAACTGATGCAACTTAGCAGCAGCAGCAGCAGAACCTATCTATGAAACAGAAGTAGACTCCAGACATAGAGAACAAACTCGTGGTTGCCAAAGAGGAGAGAGGGTGTCAGAGGGATGGACTGGGAGGCTGGGATTAGCAGATTAAGCTATTATAAATAATGGATTAACAACAAGAGTCTACCATATAGCACAGGGAACTATACTCAATATCCTGAGATAAGCCATAACGGAAAAGTATATTTAAAAGTATATACATATATATATATACCACACACACACACACATATAAAATTGAATCACTTTGCTATACAGCAGAAATTAACACATTGCAAATCAACTACAACTCCATATTAAAAAATATAAAAAGAAACTACATTTTCCAGCTTCCCTGGCATTAGGAGACCATGTGACTAGATTTGGCCAGTGGGAATTGAGTGGGAGTGATATATGCAAAGTCTAATTCACTTCCTAAAAACTGGACTTGCTAACTTTCTATATCCTCTTTTCCCTGGCCTCCTGACTGGACTGTGGGTATGGCAGCAATGCACTTGGTCTTGAAGATGAAGGCAGTACAATATGGAAGAAACCTGGGTCCTTGATCGACATCAAGGGACAGAATTGCCCCAACAGACAGGGCCATCCAGATTGCTGTGTTTTTCTTATCCCATTGTCACTCTATGGCCCTCTTTGTTACCATAGCTTAACACTGACCTGAGCTAATCTAGTCTCACACACCAGCTCTTCGCATCAGGTGGCCAAAGTATTGGAGTTTCAGCTTCAACATCAGTCCTTCCAATGAACACCCAGGACTGCTCTCCTTTAGGATGGACTGGTTGGATCTCCTTGAAGTCCAAGGGACTCTCAAGAGTCTTCTCCAACACCACAGTTCAAAAGCATCAATTCTTCAGCGCTCAGCCTTCTTCACAGTCCAACTCTCACATCCATACATGACCACTGGAAAAACCATAGCCTTGACTGGAGGACCTTTGTTGGCTAAGTAATGTCTCTGCTTTTGAATATGCTGTCTAGGTTGGTCATAACTTTCCTTCCAAGGAGTAAGCGTCTTTTAATTTAATGGCTGCAATCACCATCTGCAGTGATTTTGGAGCCCAGAAAAATAAAGTCTGCCACTGTTTCCACTGTTTCCCCATCTATCTGCAATGCTGAAATCTAGATATACCATCTTTATATCAATCCTTTGATCAACAGTTTGATAACTGCTATCAAAGGAAAAAGTGAATCTGGGGCATGGCTTACTGTATTCTCCATGAAGCCCCATGAGCATCCAGTGTCATGTCTTCTCTTCCACACCCCATGTGTTAGGCCCACTGGACGGTGGTGGGAAGGTTTATCTTATTCATGGAGAACTGCATGTGAAGGAGCAGCAGGACCTGCAGTTGTTAGACATGAGGATGGTTCCTAGAAGACATCTGAGGCACTTGGACTTCATGGATTAAGCAGAGGCAGAAGACCCTTACAGGGGACTGAGGAGATAAAAATGCAGTGTGCAGAAGTGGCTTGTGGAAGCTGTGCAATGAGAAGATGGGAGAGGAAGGATCAGGAGTAGGAGGCCCTCTCAGGGAGAGAAGGTGACAAGGCAGGACTGAGAGTTCAAAATGCACAGCAAGAGTTTGGGGGGGTACTGATCATAGGATGAGGAGAAAAAGAGCCAGTGATGAAGGGCGAGTGGGTGGAGGTGGACTTGGATTACATACTATGAGACTTCCAAAAATTTCTCAGCATGGGGAGAGCTCTTTGGAACTATGTGTAAGGATTCCCTGTGTGTGTGTGTGTGTGTGTGTGTGTATACTGGCTCAATAGATCTGAGCAGACAGAAATCCATGAAGTATGATTTGAAAACTGCACTCAGTTTATAAGAGAATTAATCCAGCTTGAGGGACAGTTGTGAAGGCGATGCACACGTGCACATTTGGTGAGACACACTCAGAAGGGGGCCCTGCCCATGGGACTGGATGAGAGTTCACATCGAGGCAGGGGAGCACCAAGGCCAGAAGAGAGGGAGGGCGGGGTGGTCCCTGCAGAGGGCGTGAGCGTCTGTCTCCACGGTGGCCCCCTCATCACCCCCGCTGCCTCTGGTTTGGCCTCCTGGGTGTAAGCTGTTGTTGATGACGCCGGGTAGGAGCACACAGCAAGGGGATGAGGAGGCAGTGCTAGGGGCTGTTAGGGAAGCTGAGGAAAGGTGGGAAATGAGCTGCTGTCTTGATTAGCTCTCTCTCAACCCCAATGCCAAGGTTTCCACTATCCCCAAGGCCCCCAGTTTCCATCCTCGCCATGTCTCCTTCCCTGAGACCTGGAGCCTACCAGCTTCCCATGCCACCTTCGTATCCATCCACACTGGCATCCCACTGTTCCCAGCGTCCAAGGCTGAGGGTCCTTCCTGCCTCCAGGCAACCTGCCTCCAAGCTCCTCAGCTCCCACTTCCTGTTGTCTGGGTGCTCCTCCCCAGTCACACCACCTCTCTTACCTTATTTTCAGTCTTACCCTCCTTTCCTGTCCCCCTCACCCCCCTCTGTCTATGAAGATAATCATGTTTCTTCCCCTACACCCAGACTTCTGCTGCTCCTCAGACCCCCTTCCCTGTCTCCTCCCCTCCTCACTGGAGCTCCTGGCAACACCGGCTCTTCACTCCCTCCTGTCCCATGTGCGCCGCAAACCACTGCCTCCAGCAGCAGGCAGACACAAGTTTCCGGGGCACGATGGAGCCAAAGTCTTGTGAAAGAGTAAAGTAATAATAAGAGAATATACAGGGACTTCCCTGATGGGACAGTGGATAAAAATCCACCTGCCAATGCAGGAGATGTGGGTTCAATCCTTAGTCCAGGAACACTCACATGCCTCAGAGCCACTAAGCCCATGTTCCACAATTACTGAAGCCTGTGAGCTTAGAGCCTGTGCTCTACAACAAAAGTCACCACAAGGAGAAGTCCATGCACCTAGAGAGTAGCCCCCACTTGCCACAACTAGAGAAAGCCCACAAGCATCAATGAAGACCCAGCACAGCCAAAAATAAATAAATACATACGTATATTTTTTTTAGAAAGAATATACATATGGCTGCATGCCTATTTAAGAGTTGGACATGACTGAGTGACTGAACTGAACTCAACTGATGTATACTAAAACACAGATATTTAAGCTGATGATATCTTAGGAAAAAACAAAATTCTTTTGGCCTTTATTATGTCAGCACTGATTAGATTTTAACATATACGTGGGGAGGACAACACAATGTTTTTAATGCTTATAGCCTCTAACCATCTTACTCTTGCCCTTGAAACCGGGACTTTACCCTGATCATCCATGTGCCATTAAAACACCGCCTCTCAGAGACTTGGAATCACTCAACACACTGTCTCGCTTACTCAACACTCCAGAGAACCACCAAATAATGATGACTTAAAAAAAAAAACAGTTCTATCTCAGGTCTATCACTTTCTTTCCCTACCCTCCTCACCCCCTCCTCACCCACACCCGCATCCTTTCTGAACCGGAAAACCACAGACACTGCACAACACACTTGGCCTGCAGTCTAGCTGCTTGTGGGGCCATCCTTCACTTCGCAACCAATGAATGTCTTGCAATTTCCCCACTTGAAACCATTCACACATCCCCCAGCTTGTACACAATAGACAAAGCCCTTACCTGGCTTTAAGGGCCTTTGAGAACCTTTTCCCCAGACTTCATCAGACTCATCTGCGCATGCCTTGTAACTAACTGCTCCAAGGCGGCTCCTCTCCTACCCACAGCTTCCAGGCTCCATGTCTGTATTTATGTTGCTGCCTCTTTCTGGAAATTCCATCCCATCTTTCTTCACCTGGTATCACTTTCTCCTGGAAACTTTCCTTTAACTCCCACAGTGGATAGTCATCCAGTCTGGACACTCAAGATCTGTGCACATCTCTTTCTTATAACTTACCTAGTGTACCCAAGGAGCTTCCCTCTTAGCTCAGTCGGTAAAGAATCTGCCTGCAATGCAGGAGACCTGGGTTCAGTTCCTGGGTTGGGAAGATCCCCTGGAGAAGGAAATGGTAACCCTCTCCAGTATTCTTGCCTGGAGAATCCCCTGGGCAGAGGACCCTGGCAGGCTACAGTCCATGGGGTTGTGAGAATCAGACACCACTTAGCGACTAAACCACCACCAGTGTACACAAAGAATTTGTTTACATATCTTCCCAAATAAACTCTAATATCTTATTCATCTTTGTAACCTCAGCCCTTAGTTCAGGACCTTATACATGTTATTGTTGGTGTTGCTATTTAGTTGTTAAGCCATGTCTGACTCTTTTGTGACCCCATGGACTGTAGCCTGCCAGGCTCCTCTGTCCCTGGGATTTCCAGGCATTAATACTAGAGTCAGTTGCCATTTCCTTTGCCAGGGGATATTCCCGACCCAGGGATCGAATCCTTGCCTCCTGCATTGTAGGCAGGTTCTTTACCACTGAACCATGTGGGAAGCCCCTTATATATAGTAGGTGCTTAATAATGACTGAGATAAATGGAAGTTGAACCGAACAGGAATTTGTACTTGTGTGTGAAAAGGCAGATCTTGGAATCTGTGTGGTGGGAGAGGGTGACTTGGGGCCCAGAGCCTGTGAGCTGAGAAGGATAAAGGAGATATAAATATGATTCAAGGGCATGTCACAAGGAAAATGTGTGTGGGGGGGTGGCTGTGCATGTGTGCAAGCTTAAGAGAAAGAGACAAAGATTATAAGTACAAAGAAAGAGTAAGTGGAGAGAAAAAGGGAGGGAGGAGGACTTCCCTGGTGGTCCAGTGGTTAAGAATCCATCTGCCAATGCAGGGGACACGGGTTTGACTCCTGGTCTTAGAAGATCCCACATGTCTCAGAGCAACTAAGCCTGTGCGGCACAACTACTGAGCTCTGTCCACCCAGAGCCTGTGCTCTGCAGCAGAAGCCACCACAGTGAGAAGCCTGCACACCGCAGCTAGAGAGTAGCCCCTCCTTGCCCCTAGAGAAAGCCCATGTGCAGCAACAAAGACCTAGCACAGCCAAAAATAAACAAAGAAGTAAATAAACTTTTAAGAAAAGAAATTATGGAAAATTCTGAAAGAGATGGGAATACCAGACCACCTGACCTGCCTCTTGAGAAATCTGTATGCAGGTCAGGAAGCAACAGTTTGAACTGGACATGGAACAACAGACTGATTCCAAATAGGGAAAGGAGTACGTCAAGGCTGTATATTGTCACCCTGCTTATTTAACTTATATGCAGAGTACATCATGAGAAACGCTGGGCTGGAAGAAACACAAACTGGAATCAAGATTGCCGGGAGAAATATCAATGACCTCAGAAATGTAGATAACACCACCCTTATGGCAGAAAGTGAAGAAGAACAAAGAGCCTCTTGATGAAAGTGAAAGAAAAGAGTGAAAAAGTTGGCTTAAAGCTCAACATTCAGAAAACGAAGATCATGGCATCCGGTCCCATCACTTCATGGCAAATAGATGGGGAAACAGTGGAAACAGTGTCAGACTTTATTTTTCTGGGCTCCAAAATCACTGCAGATGGTGATTGCAGCCATGAAATTAAAAGACGCTTACTCCTTGGAAGGAAAGTTATGACCAACCTAGACAGCATATTAAAAAGCAGAGACATTTCTTTGCCAACAAAGGCCCATCTAGTCAAGGCTATGGTTTTTCCTGTGGTCATGTATGGATGTGAGAGTTAAAATATCAATGACCTCAGAAATGTAGATAACACCACCCTTATGGCAGAAAGTGAAGAAGAACAAAAGAGCCTCTTGATGAAAGTGAAAGAAAAGAGTGAAAAAGTTGGCTTAAAGCTCAACATTCAGAAAACGAAGATCATGGCATCCGGTCCCATCACTTCATGGCAAATAGATGGGGAAACAGTGGAAACAGTGTCAGACTTTATTTTTCTGGGCTCCAAAATCACTGCAGATGGTGATTGCAGCCATTAAATTAAAAGACGCTTACTCCTTGGAAGGAAAGTTATGACCAACCTAGACAGCATATTAAAAAGCAGAGACATTTCTTTGCCAACAAAGGCCCATCTAGTCAAGGCTATGGTTTTTCCTGTGGTCATGTATGGATGTGAGAGTTGGACTGTGAAGAAAGCTGAGCACCGAAGAATGGATGCTTTTGAACTGTGGTGTTGGAGAAGACTCTTGAGAGTCCCTTGGACTGCAAGGAGATCCAACCAATCCATCCTAAAGGAGATCAGTCCTGGGTGTTCATTGGCAAGACTGAGGTTGAAGCTGAAACTTCAATACTTTGACCACCTGATGCGAAGAGCTGACTCATTGGGAAAGACCCGGATGCTGGGAAAGATTGAGGGCAGGAGGAGAAGGGGACGGCAAAGAATGAGATGGTTGGATGGCATCACTGACTCGATGGACATGGGTTTGGGTAGACTCTGGGAGTTGGTGATGGACAGGAAGGCCTGATGTGCTGCGGTTCGTGGGGTTGCAAAGAGTCGGACATGACTGAGCCACTGAATGGAACTGAACTGAAGAAAAGAAAAAGACAAAGGGAGGGAGGAGACAGCCAGAAGGAGTGAGGGATGGGGAGAATCCCATAGATTGGACCTGTCCATAGTCACAGAAGGCACACAGTTATCTATAAGAGAAGCAGTGGCTATGATGTCCATGTTGGCTTTGCCGGGGGCTGGAGCTGGCTTGGGAGATAACTTGTATCTATAGACTCCAGAGATTTTTTATTTCTTTCCTGAGTTCAGGATTACTTTTTCCACCTCTCTGAGCCCTTCTGGCTACAGAGGACTTTTATTGCCTTGATAAAATAAAACACTAGCTGTTCTTAAAAGTGTCATTCTACTCAGGGAACACAGCGTCCCTATTTACTTTGCAATGCGCTTTCTTTCCCCAGAGAAATAAGCTTTGGCTGTGAGTCCGAGGGCCTCTGGGAGGTGTCATTTGCTAAACGCATTCAAATCAATATTCCCCCACCCCAGAGCAGAACCAGGCCTGAGGCTGGAAAGAGTTCTTCTTGTCCAAGAATCTGAAGAGTCCCACTTCTCCCAAGTGGTATCTTGAGGAGCTGATGCAGAAAAAAACAAAAATAGGTGGAACGAAGACTCTGGCCCAGCATTTGCTGTTGGCACTTGTGAGGAGAGAGAGTCTCTTTTAACGTTGCTCTTCAGCAGCAGAAGTGGGAGGCTGGGCTCTGCCCTCTGAACCTGGTTTCAGGTTTGGGTCTGCCCGGCCCAGCTTGTTGCTATTCAGTTGCTCAATCATGTCTGACTCTTTGTGACCTCATGGACTACAGCACACCAGGCTTCCCTGTCCTTCACTGTCTCTTGGAGTTTGCTCTAACTCATGTTCATTGAGTCAGTGATGCCATCTAATCATCTCATCCTCTGTTGCCCTCTTCTCCTGCCCTCCATCTTTCCCAGCATCAGGCTCCTTTCCAATGAGTCAGTTCTTCACATCAGGTGGCCAAATTATTGGAGCTTCAGATTTAGCATCAGTCCTTCCAATGAATATTCAGGGTTGATTTCCTTCAGGATTGACTTGCTTGATCTCCTTGCTGTCCAAGGGATTCTCAAGAGTCTTTTCCAACACCACAGTTCAAAAGCATCAATTCTTTGGCTCTCAGCCTTCTTTATGGTCCAACTCTTACTTCCGTACATGACTACCTGAAAAACCATAGCTTCACTAGATGAAACTTTGTCTGCAAAGTAATGTCTCTGCTTTTGAATACGCTGTCTAGGTTTGTCATAGCTTTTCTTCCAAGGAGCAAGTGTCTTAATTTCATGGCCCAGCCTATATCCAGGCTTATAGGAGCAGCAGGTGTGCCAGGGTGGACCACTAGGGGAGCCCTGGCAGCCAAGTCAATGCCCTCCTTCTCATGTCTGCTTACTCTAGTGAGCATGCTTTTGAGGACCTGCTCTGTGTGGGCACCACACTGGGTACCAGAGCACCAACATGCCAAAGACTCATCCTTGCCCTTGAGAGGGTCACAGCATGGTGGAGGGGTCAGGTCATCAATAGTTTCTATACAGAGTGGTAAGTGTTCCTTGAGAAAGAAACTCCAGATGCTTCGGGGGGAGGAACAACTTTTAAAATAGTGTCAGCAGAATACTGCAAGCCCAAGGGACCAGCACAGACTGAGACCCAGAGGAGACAAGTGACAGGCCGTGGAGGCTGCCAGAAGGAGAGAGGTAAGGAGGAGATGCAGCGGGTGAGGCATCCCAGGAGGATGGTTATGACTCCTCAGCCACACAGTTTACTTTCTTCTTACCTTCCTTTCCTACTCTGACCTTTTGGTCAAAAGACAGAAATCTGAGGACTTCCCCGGTGGTCCAGTGGTTAATCCGCCCGCTAATACAGGGGACCCAGATTCATTCTGGAAGGATTCCATATGCTGCAGGACAACTGAGCCCGTGTGCCAAAACTACTGAAGCCCACGTGCTCTAGAGCCTGTTCTCTGCAACAGGAGAAGCCACTGGAACGAGAGGCCCAAGCACAACTAGAGAAAGCCTGCATGCAACAACAAAGACCCAGAGTAGCTACAAACAAACAAAGAAATAAGTACAATAGCACTTAATAGTTATTAAAAAGGTACAGATCTGAAGGGTGAGGGAGGGACAGGAGAAAAGAATTCTTCCCCAGGCCTTCTGTCCAAGTCCCTGGTCACCGCCCAGCAGGGCCTTTCTCACTGAGGACAGTGCCCTTCGGAGCTCCAAGGGGTAGCTGATGTGCACCAGGGTGTGAAGACCTGAGCAACAGCAGAGCAGAGACAGAGGGCTGGCCAAGGCGCACGGCCCCATCGAAGGCCAGGAGGGCATTCTTACTTCCTTCTCAGCTTCCAGCCAAACAAGGCAGTACAAAATTATTTACTTTCCCTCCCTTGATGACTGCTTCTCAAACATATTGGTTGTTTTATATCCTCTGGGCGTAGCAACATTGGAACATTCTGTCTTGGGAGGCTGTCCCTTCTTGGAAAACATTCAGAAGGAGCTGCCCTTTCTGGTCTAGGGCGAAGGCAACCTCAGATAGACGCTGTTGCAGTTGAGTGCTTTCCAGCCGCTGCTGCCTGTGGAAGAAGGCTGAACCACTGGGAATCGGCAAGGAATCTGCAGTCACTGGTTCTGGAGAGGGCAGCCAAGGACCTGACAGAACCGGTTATTTCAGATAGAGTTGTTATCTGTCAGTTCTTATTGAAAGACAGTTCCAGTCCATCAGAGCTCTTCATGCAGGTGGCTCAAGGCACAGATAGATTGCCTTCGCAAAATGAGATAAATTACACTGCAGGGCTTGTTGCCTGTCCTCCTTTCTCTTCCTTCTGGGTGTGATGGTAGGACTTCCAAGGTCCTGGAGGAGGGGACTCGATTCCAGGCAGTGAGCCTTACCACCCAGCAGTGGTTCCCTCCAATTTGCAGAATAAAATTCAGTTCTCCCCACTCCCACCCCAGGCATTGCTACAGCTTGCTTTTCACTACTAGTGGGCAGGTGAAGTGGGGGAGCAAGGGGCTGAGGGATGTTATCCAAAACCAAGCAGTGGGCAAAATGTATTTTGCATCTTTGTGGCGCCAGTGAAACAAATCCTCATGGTTAGCTATTTGAAATAAGAACAGGAAATCCCACTTTGACCTTCCCCTCACACCTGGGCTCAGCATCCTGAATAGTCAAGACTGTTTCCTGTTTACCTGTTGTGTGTGTGTGTGTCTGTGTGTACACTCAGCCCCTAAGTTATGTTGACTCTTTACACCCTCAGGGGCTGTAACCCCCCAGTTGGCCCCATAAAACACTCCTGCTGTGGATGCAACCTGGCTATTCTAAATACAGAGAGAGATGGACCCTTATCATTTGCTTCTTAAATGTGCTGGGCTTTTTGCTGAAGTTTCTTTTTCCCTTTTGACTGGTGGTCAGCACACTTGTATCTTAGACTATCCTACTGCAACTGTCCTTTGGTACAATCAATAAGCACTTGATATTTTTATGACCTTGTGATTTTTCACACTTTCAAAAGTAGGTACTATGCAGGACTCTTTCTCCTAACTGTATAACCTCTCTCTGAACCAGCACACTGTGGTCTCCTTGCTGGTTTCTTTGCTAGCAAGACTATAAACTTGGACGTGTGCTCCACATCAATTTACCTATGGTATTTAAGGTCTTGACATCATTCTGCCCTTGGGGCACACCTAGCTATAAAGGTTTTTTCAGCCTCCTCCTTTCTAGGCACTTTCAAGTGTATGTAGGGCAGCTAAGTCTCTAGCCTCAGTCCCATGCCCACTCCATCCCCTTTTCTTTGTTTTAATCTGCTTACTTCTATTTGTCTTTCAAGACTCATCTCAAGGGCATCTCTGAGAAGCCTTTCCTGATGGACTCTCCACTCATTCTCATTCTCTCCATACCAGGTTAAAGAATCCTTTGTGCTCCTATGACCACCTTGCTTACATCTGTGATTCAACACCATGAGAAAAATACAATATCTATAAACTTGCCTAGATTGATAATGTGATTGTGAAATACATGAGAAATGTTAACAGCTAATATTGATTGTGTTCTAAGTGGTTACAATCATGTCCGACTCTTTGCAACTCTATTCATTACAGACCACCAGGTTCCTCTGTCCATGGGATTCTCCAGGCTAGAATATTCGAGTGGATTGCCGTGCCCTCCTCCAGGGCATCTTCCCAACCCAGGGATTGAACCTGCATCTCTTACGTCTCCTACATTGGCAGGTAGGGTTCTTTACCACTAGTGCCACCTGAAAATGCTGATTGTGCATTTGCTATGCACCAGGTAACATTCCAAGAGTTTTACACAAATGATTCATTGCAGATTGACAGCAGCTCTGCAGCAGACACTCCTGTTGCCTACCAAACCACCCATTCCTTTCTTCACAGCTGACTGAGCCCCAATTTCATTTGCGAGTCTACCACTCTTCCGCATAACTCAAGGAAAGCTATATCCCAATTGGTCTAAATCAATTATTGTGAGTCCATTTCTCTTAGAGTGATTGGTTTCGGCATCAGTTCAGTTCAGTTCAGTCGCTCAGTCGTGTCTGACTCTTTGCGACCCCATGAATTGCAGCACGCCAGGCCTCCCTGTCCATCACCAACTCCCGGAGTTCACTCAGACCCACGCCCATCGAGTCAGTGATGCCATCCAGCCATCTCATCCTCTGGCGTCCCCTTCTCCTCCTGCCCCCAATCCCTCCCAGCATCAGAGTCTTTTCCAATGAGTCAACTCTTCGCATGAGGTGGCCAAAGTACTAGAGTTTCAGCTTTAGCATCATTCCTTCCAAAGAAATCCCAGGGCTGATCTCCTTCAGAATGGACTGGTTGGATCTCCTTGCAGTCCAAGGGACTCTCAAGAGTCTTCTCCAATACCACAGTTCAAAAGCATCAATTCTTCGGCACTCAGCCGAATAAAATTCTGCCCCTGAGACAGGAAGAGAAGTCTAATGAGTAGGGGAAAGGGAGGTACGTTTCAATAATTTCTGGATGCCAGAAACTTTGGCGATCATTTACAATTTAGGAGGGGAATTAACCTCAGAGCAAGAAGACATAAAGAAAATGTCAGAACCAAGAAATGGGAAGTAATTGAGTCATTGATGGCATCATTGATTACCGAGGTAACCAACCCAGAAATATCAGGACTTCTTTTTATGTGATGAAATATATTTTCCTTATTGCTTAAATTGAATTACTTATAGCCCAGAGCATCTTAATCATTGCAAAATTAGTTAGAATGTTCTATTACTGTTTCCATTTCACAAATGAGATAATTGAAATCAAAGAGCTTAAGTAAGTTGTTTACTCAAGACTAACTGCATATGAAAAGGTGACTAACTCTAGGACTTTAGACTCCACATAGTGCTCACTTTCTGAGTGTGAGAGCCCAGTCTTCCTTGTTTTTTTTTTTTTTTTAAACCTGGCTTCTAGCTGGCATACCATAGGAACTCAAATACTTTTTGAATAGTGAGTACTTGTGTGGTCTGAATTTTTATGGCCATTCTCCCCTTAACATCACTGAAGTATGGATCTCCTGAAAAGGAACAGAAAAATGTGCTTCATTTGGGTCCCGTACCACTACAACTGGGTCCCCTGAAAATCAAGTTTGAAAAGGAAGCAATGCAACAGAATTACCAACAGAAAAGCAGATGGAAATAATGCCTTAGAACCGCTCCTCTCCAACATAATTGCCACTTGGGGGGTTCCCGTATCGTCCTATTTATATGCGTACTGAACTGTTTGGTAGATGCATACGAAGCACTAGATAAAAGTTGATAGTCATTAGTAATTTTAGAAAAAAATCTAATTTTAGCAAACCAGAAAATTAAGAAAATTTCTTTAACCCTTTAAAGCATTTCATTGAAAAACAACGGTAAACATCTAATTTAATGTTGGAGATGTAAAGGATCTCCTTTAAGTTCAGGCTGAAAACCATCACTGCTTCACTACTTCTACTCAGCATTATATTGAAAGTCCTAGTTGGTGGATTAACAAGAGGAAAATAAATAGAAGCTGAAAAGACAAGAAAGGAAGAAACAAAGCTATTATTATTCACAAGTAATACTATTATTTACAAAAAAGAGAATCTGTAGAAACACTGTCAGCATTAATAAAAAACATTCTGCCAAGTTGGTAGATAAATATGCAAGTACAGATAACATTCTAATATACCTGCAACAATTAGAAAATGTAATAAAAATAGTACTTTCAATAATAACAAAACTTGTGAGTTTCCTAGGAATAAAAGCCACACACACACAAAAAAAAGATATACAAAATCTCTATGGATAAAATTGCCAGATTTACTGAAAAACACAAGTTCTAAAAATGTGGAATACGAAGCACTTATGAGTTGACCTCAATTATCATAAAATTTCCAATCCTTCCCAAATTAAACTATGAATTCAACATGAAGAACAGAGGGGCACTTGACTTACCAGACATCAATAGTTAAAGCTATAGTAATTAAGATTTCAAAAGCATGGGTAGACTAGTGCTTCTCAAACTTTCAGGCCCCAGGAATCCTCTGGGGATTTTGTTAATCCCAGATCCTAATTGAGAAGGTCTGGGATGGGGCTTGAGATGCTGCAGTCCTAATAAGCTACTAGGTGATATTAATGCTGCTGGTCTATGAAGCACCACTTTGAAAAGCAAGAAAGTAAATAATTGAAGCAACAATAATAAGCCCAGAAACAAACCCATGTATTTATGAAAGCTTGCTATTTGGGAAAGTGGATTATTTAATAGATTGGGTTGACTCAAAGTCCTTATGAAAGGGACAGCATGAGCTGAAATCAAGATTGCTGGGAGAAATATCAATAACCTCAGATATGCAGATGACTCTAAAGGCAAAAAGTGAAGAACTAAAGAGCTTCTAGTTGAAGGTAAAAGAGGAGAATGAAAAATCTGGCTTAAAATTCAACTTTCAAAAAAAGTAAGATCACGGCATCTGATCCCATCACTTCATGGCAAAATGATGGGGAAAAATCAGAAACAGTGGCAGCCTTTATTTTCATGGGCTCCAAAATCACTGTGGACAGTGACTGCAGCCATAAAATTAAAAGACGCTTGCACCTTGGAAGAAAAGCTATGACCAACCTAGTTAGCATATGCAAAAGCAGAGACATCACTTTGCTGACAAAAGTCAAAGCTATGGTTTTCCCAGTAGCCATGTATGGATGTGAAAAGAAAGATGAGCAAGGAAGAACTGATGCTTTTGAACTGTGGTGTTGGAGAAGACTCTTGAGAATCCCTTGGACTGCAAGGAGATCCAATCAGTCTGTCCTAAAGGAAATAAGTCCTGAATATTCATTGGAAGGACTGTGCTGAAGCTAAAACTCCAATACTTTGGCCACCTGATGCAAAGAACTGACTCACTGGGAAAGACCCTGATGTTGGGAAAGATTGAGGGCAGGAGAAGAAGGGGATGACAGAGAATCAGATGGTTGAATGGCAGACATCACTGACTCAATAGACACAAGTTTGAGCAAACTTCAAGAGATAGTGAAGGGCAGGGAAGGTTGGTGTGCTGCAGTCTATAGGTCGCAAAGAGTCAGACATGACTGAGCAACTGAACAACAGCCACATAGGAATGTCAAAGTTAGGGAGAGCTCTGAAGATTATACACGGCTGCCTTTGAAGATGGAAGAAGGGTCTACAAGCCAAGGGTTGTAGGTGGGCTTTAGAAGCCAGAAAATGTGAGAAAACAAATTCTTTCTTAGAGCTTAAAGAAAGAATGTTGATTTTAGCTCAGTGAAAGCCATTTTGGACTCCTGTCTTCCAGGCTGTAACAAACTTGTTGTTTTAAGCCAAGTTTGTAGTATATCATTAGAGGAACATTACAAAATAAATGTGCATACAGCAAAAGGTACGATAAAACAAAGCAAAAACATAAGCAACAGACTGGGAGAAAATTTTTGCGATGCATCCAGGTGACAAAGAATTAAATGGGAAACTACAAGGAAGACAAAAACACACATGCATCATGAAAAATAAGTCAAGAGACCAACTAGAGAAAAAGCAAAGGGTATGTACAGAATTGACAGAGGAAGAAAACCCAGTGATAAAGAAAAATAAGACAAGATGCACAGCTTCATTAAAAATCCTAGAAATGCAAATTAGAAAAAGTGAGATGCCATTTTGCACCCATCAGAATTTTTAAATTTTGATAATGCCAATCGTTAATGAGAATGTAGAACAATGAAACTTTCATAAAATACTGACAGGAGAGACTATTTTTGTAATGGAGAGAGCAACTGAGTGGTATTTAGTAAACCTGAAGTCACTCATACCCTATAACTTAGCAATTCCACCTGTACGAATTTCACTAGAGACGCAATCACATGGAGTACTCGGAGAAACAAGACTGTTCATCAAGGTATCTCTGTAATACTAAACAACTGGAAACAACCTAAACATCCTTCCATGAGCAAATGGGCAAATAAATTATAGCATATTCCCACAATAGAAAACTCACAGCAATTAAAATCAATGAGTCAGTGCTTCCTGTCCTACCTAACTGTATACATAATTATGCCTTAGTTGGCTTCCCCATCTGTGGTCTTCCCATTTCTGTACAACTGGTAAACATTTGAAAATCTGATCATGCCTCTATCCTAGTTAAAAATTCACCAGTGTGTGGGTTTTTTGTTTTTGTTTTTAAATTTGATTATGCGGGGTCTTAGCTTCAGGATCTAGTTCCCTGACAGGGATTGAACCCAAACACTCTGCACTGTGAGCGCCAAGACTTAACTACAGGATCACCTGCAGGTTACAGGGAAGTCCTACCTGTGTGTTATTTTTAAGTATAATTTCTAACCTAGAGACCACATATGTTTAAAGTGTACAATTTGATAAGTTTTGACACACATATCAATGCCACCATGATCAAGGGAGCGGACACTTCCATTGCCCTCAATGTTTCCGTGTCCCTTTGTAGTCTTTCCCTCAACTTCTTTCAACCCCAAATAGCCATTGATATGCTTTCTGTCACTGTAGATCAGCTTGCCTTTTCTAGAGTTTTATGTAAACAGAATATACAGTATGTATTCTATTTTTGTTTGGCTTCTTTCTCTCAGCATAATTACTTTGAGATTCATCCATGTGGCTGTGTAGTTTATCCCTTTTTATTGTTGAGTAGGGTTTCTCTGGATATTTATCCATCCACCTCTTGGTGGACATCTGAGTTGTTTCCAGTTTTTTGGCTTTTTTTTTAAAGGCAAAGAATATTTTATTCAGAAAGACAGCTGATCAAAAAGATGTCAGACTAATATCTCAAAATAACTATCTTATCAAAGTTCGGATCCAGTTTTTGACACTTACAAATAAGGTTGCTATAAGTCTTTGCATACAAGTCTTTGTGTAGACTGTGTTTTCTTTTCTCTTAAGTAAATTCACAGAAGTGGAACATTTGGATTAGACAGTAGGTGTATGTTTAACTTTTTGAAGACACTGCCATAGAGGTTGCACCATTTTACGTTTCCATCAGCAGCCTTCAGTGGGTTTTAAAAAATAATTTCATTCATCTATTTATTTTTGGCTGTTTCGGGGTCGTCTTTGCTATGCAGGCTTTTCTCTAGTTACGGTAAGTGGGGGCTACTCTCTAGTTGTGTGCAGGCTTCTCATTGCGGCAGCTTCTTTTGTTGCAGAGCGTGGGTCCTAGAGTGAACGGGCTTCAGCTGTTTGGTACGAGGGCTCCATGGATGTGGCTTCCAGGCTCTAGCGCACAGGCTCAGCAGTTGTGGTGCACGGGCTTAGCTGCTTTACAGCATGTGGCATTTTTCCAACCCAAGGATTGAACCTGTGTCTTCTGCATTGGCAGGTGGATTCTTTACCACTGAGCCACCAGGGAAGCCCTTCAGTGGGTTTTAAGAATAAGATCTGTGGCACTTGTTACAGCGTGGACCTACTGCATAGTACAGGGAACTACATTAATATCTTGTAATAATCTATAATGGAAAAGAATCTGGAAAAAATTATACACACACACATATATATAAATGAATCACTTTGCCGTACACCTGAAAAATTATAAATCAACTATACTTCAGTTTAAAAAAAAAGATCTGGGGCCCTTGTTAAGCACTGGGAAAAGGGCCTTGGGAAATGTGCCTCCCAGTGATGATTTTATATTTACTCCTGTCACCGCTGCCCTGAGTTCACTTCCTGACCACCTGAAAGCTCCTTAGTCATGGGGACGGACCCTGTTCACTCATTTTTGTGTCTCTGAAGCACAGTCCAGTACTTGGTACATGCAACTGGTCCGTCCATATTTATTGAATTAACAAATTGCAGCATAGTTTTTAAAAGTGAAAAACTGGAGACAATTTCTTCGTAAGGAGAGCAATAAATGATGGTTTACCTGTGCTCTGTAATACCATGCAGGTCTTTAAAATCAGCACAGTAGAGCCATATTTACTGACATAGAAAATAGGCTGTGATAGGCTTTGAGTAAAAAGCAACAAAAAGCAAGTTTCAGAATGATTCTTAGAGTGAACCATTGCTTTAAAATAAAAAACTTCATGTATAAAATATGTATTCTACTGGGCCCAGGGAATGGTGTGGAATGCATGCTCAGTCATGTCCATCTCTTTGTAACCCCATGGACTACAGCCCACCAGACTCCTCCGTCCATGGGATTTCCCAGGCAAGAACACCAGAGTGGACTGCCACTTTCTGCAGTGGAAGTGGGAAGATTCCAGGGGATCTTCCCTGCCGGGGTTCTAACCTTAGTCTCATGTGTCTCCTACATTGGCAGGTGCATTCTTTACCCCTGTGCCACCTGGGAAGCCCAAAGTTGTAGAAAGACAGCATCAAATCTTTAACATGCTTTGTGGCGCCGTGGGGCTGGGGGAAGGAGACAAGCAAGTCATAGTACTTCGTAAAGAATTTAGAAAATTTTGCTTTGTTTGAACTTTTTATTTTTACAAGTATAGATGAGTTTTGTAAGTCAAACATGCTTTTAAAGAGTTCAAGAAAGACAAGAAGCCATCCAAGGGTGGAGGGAGAGGCAGTTCTTGCCGGCACCCCCTTTGTCTCCTCATCCCCATAAGTGCTAGCCCTGCTTGCAGCACGCCTGGGCCCTTGTCTTCTTAACTGAACCCCTACTTTCTCAATTGCCCCATGCCCTCTCCTCAGTGGCCGTATTCGCTCATCTGTAATCCTGTCCTCTCACCTGTGTCCCATTCTCTTACCAGTTCTCCAGAGCGTGTGGCTCTTTTGCAATTTCACAAAGAGCAAAGCCTTTGGAGTATAGTTCACCTCAAGTCAGTTCATGTTAGTGAGTTTACTTCCCCAGCTGGAATGCAAGATCTCTGGGAAGGAAAGGAATTAACTTATTTAAAAAAAAAAAATTGAACTCCTAACCCCTGGCAGGTGCATCTCTAGCCAATCGAATCCTCACAAGAACCTTGAAGCAGATATTTTTATCTCCATTTCACAGAACAGTAAGCTCGGAGAGCTCGTCGCTTGCTCAGTCTCACAGCAAGGACTCAAACAGAGCTCTGATTGGCCCCCAGCTCCAAACTTGCCGTGTGGTGTGGCTCTAGGGACGCAATCACACCACACCCTCCCATGCACTTCCCAGCTCAAAAGTCTGCATAATGATGGAGGTAGTTTATCCTTCAGCCAGTGAATCCATTAAATAGTCTTCATATTCATTTTTCATTAAAGCTTCATCTCCCCAAAACTTAAAATAGGATTGGAAATTTGCTATGTTTGACCTAATTTCATCCATTAACATAATTTACCAAATTAGAGAACAAGAGCTCTTTATCTCTTGGATAAGGAGCGGGAAGTCCAGACAATTTCAGGGTGAGGAGGCAGGGTACCACTAAGAGTATGGGGTCCCAGGAGCATTCAGGGAGGGAGAGGAGGAGGGCTGAGGATGGCTCAGAAGTTGAGGTGGGAAAGAGGAAAGGCAATGGTTCATGGCAGAGTAGAGGGTCTCCAGTCCTCGTGGAGGAAGCCTGGACTCAGAGGCCAGCTCTGCTGCCAATTGGCTGGGAATCTGGGGCAAACCAGTTCACCACCTGAGCTTCTGCCGTCTCCTCTGAAAACCGTGAGAAGTCACCAGTGTCACCAGTGTCACCAGGGTGATAACATTGTTCTAATGAGATGACTGTGTGAATGCCGCTGGTAAAGAACCAAAAGAGGGAGGCATTTACAATGTTTCACGTCTACTGACATAACGTTACCTTCTTTTCTTTGGATTGAAAGCTCTCAGTCTGAAAGATGGGGTGTTATGAAATTGCTGTAAGTGCCTTAGTAAAGTGAAAGTCGCTCAGTCGTGTCCGACTCTTTGTGACCCCACGGACTATACAGTCCATGGAATTCTCCAGGCCAGAATACTGGAGTGAGCAGCCTTTCCCTTCAGGGGATCTTCCCAACCCAGGGATTGAACCCTGGTGGGTTCTTGGCTACCGGGGAAGCCTATATGGCTTAGAGGCAGGGATTATCTTTACACCCTCCCCACTGCCCCCATCTCCTGGGACCTAGAATAGTGCCTCACAAGTGCTCAGAGAGGTCTGCTTGAATGAATGATGAATGAATGGAAAACTGAATTCAACTCTTAACTGCTCAAGCAGTGGCCCTATGCAATAATTGCAACCTTGCTCCTGACCATCCTCCCAAGGGCTCTCCAAGTACCAGCCTATCCTGCAGCAGCTGGCTGGGAGCAGCTATTAAGAGTGGGGCAAACATGGTGGGGAGAGTTCAGTTTACAGATAAGAGGAGGCCCCTGAATCATTGCTTTGCTGGCCACGACAGGCCTGGGGTTGGGCCGGAATGGTCAAGCGCAAGACAGAGAGTAGGGAAGGATGCAGGAACTGGACAATAAATGCAAAGGCATCTTCAAATTATTAGATAAAAGCAAAAGCAACAAACAGAAATAATAGATCCTCATCAAATAACTTTTTAAAGTACGTGCTGCTAAGTCACTTCAGTCGTATCTGACTCTGTGCGACCCCATAGACGGCAGCCCACCAGGCTCCCCCGTCCCTGGGATTCTCCAGGCAAGAACACTGGAGTGGGTTGCCATTTCCTTCTCCAATGCATGAAAGTGAAAGTGAAGTCGCTCAGTTGTGTCTGACTCTTAGCGACCCCATGGACTGCAGCCTACCAGGCTCCTCTGCCCATGGGATTTTCCAGGCAAGAGTACAGGAGTGAGTTGTCATTGCTTTCTCCATTAAAGTACATAACACACACACAAATTGTTCTTATAGTCACTCTAATTGATGATAACATTTAAGTAGAATAATATTGTGTTTTTTGTTGGGGGCTTAAGATGAAACTTTTTTCTGTGTGCGTGTGTGTGTGTGTGTGTGTGTGTGTATTTTCTCTGTATTCCAGTAAACATGGTGCTGGGTTTTCCATCTATTGATGGTAACACATACTGTTCATTTCCAGCTGCAATTCTTGATTGCTTTTGGCAGAAAAAAGTACGGTTTGAGATGAGAGATGATTTGATACTGACAAAAGATGGATTCTTACAGTGGGCTGAATTATACACACACATCCTCCTCCCCCAAAAGATACATATTCATCCTAATTTCCTGAACTTGTGAATGTCACTTGATTTGGGAAAAGGGATCTTTGGAGATATAACTAAATTAAGAATCTTGAGATGAGGTTATGCTGGATTATCCAGTGGGCCCTAAATAATGACTGGGGTCTTTATAACACAAGGGCAGAGGGTGGTGTAAGACAGACAGAAGACAAGACACTAAGAGGAGAAGCAGTGTGAAGACGGGTGGAGACTGGGTTGATGTGGCTACAAGCCAAGGAAGGCCAGGGATTGTCACAAATCACTGAAAGCTACGAAAGAGGCAGGGAATGGATTCTCTCCCAAAACCTCAGGAAAAAAAGTCTGGCCCTGCTGACACCATGATTTTGGATTTCTGTCTCCAGAACGGTGAGACAATAAATTATTATTGTGTTGAATCATCCACTGAGGGATAAATTGTTGCAGTCGCCATATGGAACTAATACAATTCTGAAATACTATTTTCTCATGAATGTTCAAAATGAAAGATACTAACACTCAAATTTCAATCTAAACCTCAATAGTGAAAAGTCCTCAGGGAAGCCCAGGTCAGTTTCTCTGGGCTCAGCAGTTTCTCAGAGTCATTTCCTGGACTCCCTAGGCTCCCCGCCTCCTCCAGCAGAGTTTTGCCCCTTTCCCCATAATGTGGGTCTGTGTAACCCTCCCCAGAAGTGTGCTTAACTGAGCCCCATGCCCCAGTTCTCATGAACATCCAGCACTATGTCTCACCTACCCAAGTTCAAGGGCTTGGGGAAGTCTGAGATGTCCTTGAAATCCTCATAATGAGGGTATGTTGATTCTGGTTCTGGGAGCATAGGGACTTTCTTTGTGGCACGTTGCTTATACCACAATATCTCAACACTATTAAGTACCAGATAACCGAATGCTGAATGGTTAAGTCTAGCATATATCTCTATGTTACCTGACTGAATAAATGTGAATGGGGTGAAGTTGTGTTCTAATTTCCTTCATATCTCCTTTGAAAGTTTCTGTGCCCCTAAGTACTCAGGGACCCTGTGCTGATCTGTTCTTCTCTCTGGGAAGCCTGTTCTGCGGCTCCTGTCATCTCACCCACAAAGTGAATGTGTTCCATGCCTGTTGATCTAGGCCTTTCTCTAATGCTAGGGACAATTATCAGTGATGCATTAAGTAGGTCAGAGTCCAGAGAAGAAAAGACTCAGGAAACATGATATCTGTCTTAGAGCCAGAGCTGAAGAGCCATCCACTTAGAAAAACTGGATGTAGATGGAGGGCAGGTTGACATTCTAGGTATCTTCAGAGAGTGAGACAAAGACAAAAGGCTGAATCAGCCAGATTAGGTTTTATGTCTGAGAATCAGAGGTGTATAGCAATAGGGTGGTCTGTCCTATGAGGAGCTGACAGTACCATTTTCAGAAATATTCAAGCAAAACTATCACCCCAGTGATCATCAAGTTCATGCTAACCTGGGCACTAGCCATTTCAGACTAGTCTCAAGTAGCACTGTCCCCGGTTAGAATCTTTAAACAAGCTGTCATGGTCCACTTGAACAAATCCCTTGAATAATGTTATATTTACTTGTATACAGAATCATGATTATTTTGATTTCAGGTAAAAGATATCCAACTCACATCAGCTTAAGGAAGGGGGATTTTTTTCATATAGCAAACACAATTTGTTCAGGTACTTCTGGAGGACAGAGGTGGAGCTGGTCTCAGACACAATCAGTCAGGGCCTGTCTCTCCATCCCCTCACTCTGCTTCCTCCATTCAGAACCCAGGGTTGCAAAGACTAGTGACTTTATCCCAGCCAGTAGGGCTGGGCAACAGGGCAGTAAATTGCTTTCTAGGGAAGAGCTCTGATTGGCTCAGCCTGGGTCACGTGTTCACCCTCTGCCAAATCACTGCACCAAGAAATTAGGGACAATGATTGGCTAGAACGGGCGATTTTCACTATTTTGGCCCCAGAGAGGGGACTGCCTTAGCAGCCAAGCGAGAGTCACATGAAGGAGGTTGCCTGGTAGATAAAATAACAGCCATCCATTACTGTGCTTAAGAGTTTACAGAGCACTTGCGCACACACGATGTCAGTTGATAGCTATAATCCTGTGAGGAGTACAAATCACACGCCGTTTTTCCTCCGCCACACTGCCTCACCTTACAGATGCAGCTAGTCCCACCTTTAAAATACTGTGAATTTCTTAAAGAACTTTGTTATAGCAGAATAGACTCTTTGAATGTCCTTTACTGTCATTTGATAAGGTCCTTACACACTACCAACTCAAAACTATTTCAACTCCTGACAGTAGAAAACTCCCTTATGAGTTTTCAGAAAGCAGATCCTCTAGGATTAGAACCTAACATCACACAGAGAGTAAATCAGTAGCAAAGCCATCACTTCACTCCCTGGGGATCCACTCCTTAAGCACGGATTCTACTTCTCTTCCTAGGCTGTTTCTCTGCCAGAAAAACCAGAGATGCCACTAGGAAAATCAGACAGGTGTTATCTCAAGCAGAACTGCAGATGGGAACAGGTCATTTGCTGAACTGTACACTCATTTTCATGCTTTTGTTAATCCATGCATCTGATCATTCACACACTAAAATTGTATTGAGTACCTGTACACTGATTCGGGATCAGGCAAAGCAATTTTAATAAAGAGATCCCAAAGCAGAATAGCTTAAGAAAAAAAGGACTGTTATCTGTTTCGCACATAAATGTTGGCATGAGCTATCCAGGGACTGGGGAGCTTCGCCAAGGACCCAAGTTTCTTCCATCTTTTTTCTCTGCCTTCTCTGCTACACCTGCACCCCAGCTCATAGGAGAGGGAAAGCACAAAAAGGACATGCTGCTCTGTTATTAGGAATGGGAAGTGGATGACTGCCTGACTTTTGCTCTCAACTCTGCAGAAACTCTGTAGGGCCATGCCTAGCTGCAAAAGAATTGGGAACTGTAGCTCCAGAGAGGCAGTCATGGACTCAGGCACGAATTACTCAAAGGGAGAGGGGAGCATGAGTAGTTGGAACAGTAGCAGTGTCTACCCAAGCTGTTCACATAATGCAGGGTGCCTGGTAAGATGACAGTTGCACAGAACTGCTCTCAGGTTGCTTGTAGACTCATGGGAATGAAGCGCCTTGTCCCTAGTAGCAATACAAGGCAGTAAGAGGAGGAGAAACACAGAGGCAACACAGAGCTGAGAAAATTCAGAGGAGGGGTGACTTGAACTTGAGATCTTTAGGTTGACTCCTAAAGGAGGTGGCATTTGAGCTGTTTGGCCTGGGCTTGAAAGATGGATGTAAACCTGAAAATGGAAATGGGGTGAGGCCAGCAAGCAGAGCAAAGAGCAGGGATCACCCCAAACCACAAATCGAAGAGCAGGTCTGCACATGAATGAGGGACTCCTTGGCTGCCCCTTCCTGACAGCACTGCACACCCACTCCCCAGCCCCCACTTCTGTATCTGTCTGCTTTAGCATCTGCCAGTCACGGGCATCCCCCTTGGTCTTGGGAGACTCAGAGGCATGCAGAATGTTTGCAGAGTATTTTTCTAACTGTAGCTTGGTGGCTCCCCCTTAAGCCATCTTCCATCCCTCCAGTGTGAGAGAGGCCTCGAGGCCTAAGGAGACAGGCCAGGCTATGAGTCAGAGTCGAGAGACCTGCAGTCTAATAACTTATTCATGACAAACCTTTTCAGAGCGTTGCAGTTTACAGAGCGTGCTGACTTCTCATCTCAACTCGGAGAGACTGGCTCAAGGAAGACATCAGACAGGAAAAATGCTTTGAAAAATCAGCATTGCTACAGAGTGAAAAGCATCACTATAGCAACGCTAAAATCTTTTTATTTCAGACTTCATTGATTCAGAATTGGTGGTAATTTGCACAAGTGTCCAGGCTGAAAATTTTCTTTCTGCTCACTATAACTAAAAAGATTTGCTAAGCAAACTAACAGCGTGGCCAAGATTGCCAGCAGCCGTTTATAACCCACGGAAGACAGCCATTTTCAGTGGGAATTGTGGCACTATTGTAGCGTATTGGCCTTTAATTAATTTTGAACAATGCCCTTTTCATTAAAGTAGGTTTGGCGGGATTTCTACAAGGCAATAAAACTTGGTTAGTCATTTGCTTGAGCATCTGAATATTCTAAAAGAGTAAGAAAATTGCTAAGCAAATGAGTTTGGGGCCTCACAGAGAGAATGTGTTTAAGAAAAGACTGGACTACCATTTGGCCAGGATGTTGAAGAGGAGATTCTGGCACTAGTGTGCAGTTTGGATTAATTCTGGCAGTGAAAACACTTCCTTTTCCTTTCCCCTAAAATCTTCATAAAAGCTCCATCAGGCTGACTCACACAGAGCACTTCTGCTTGCAGGGAGGGTGTATCCTCTTGATTTCTCACCTCTGACCTCCGCTCCTCTCAAGGCATCACTGATGAGCTCCAAAACTTAGAACACCTTTGAATCCTGCGTCTAGAAGTTTACGGTGAACTACAACAAATGACACTTGATGCTTACTCAGAGCTTATTCTGTGGCGGGTCTTGCTAAGTACCTGTTTTTACAGATGAGAAAACAGGCTTTGAGAGGGTTTTTGTTCGTGGGTGTTTTTTTTCCCTCATTGAGTGGCTTGAGAGATCTTAGTTCCCCGATCAGATCAGGGATCGAACCTGCACCCTTGGCAGTGAAAACTCAGTCCTAACCACTAGACCACCAGGGAATTCCCTGAAGCATTGAGAGTTTAAGAAACTGGCCCATGAGCATGGCAGTGCTGAGACGCAGGCCTGGTCTCACAGGTGCAAACAACATGCTTTAATGATCATACTCCTTACAGATCACACCTTAGTATCATCAACCCCCTCTCAGGTCAGTGGAACATGATTCAGTGGTCTTGCTCCTTTTTTAATACTTTATGTCCTTACAAACATAAGAGGATGAATATCCATCTCCCAACCATATTTCTTGAAGGCTTAACCAGAGAACTCAGTGATACACCTCTGTCCCAGGGTCCTGGAGCTTCAGGGAGAAGTGGCCAGCAGCTGAGGATCTCAAGAAGGGAACTCTAGCTGAACTTAGCAATACTTACTGTGTTTCCAAGTGGATGCACATTTGCTAGGGACATGGAGGGGGCTCCAGAAATCAGACACTGGGAATGAATATAGAGCCACATGAACAATTTATGGCACTTCAACCTGGTTGTTTTATCTGAAGGTCATTCATTCAACAGACATTTAATTAGCCTCATTCTGCACCAGGTACTGGGCTGAGCGTTGTGGACCTTGAAAAAAGATGAAGTCTCTGCCTCTCAAGGGAAATGACTTGTTGAAAAATAACAATATTCAGAAAATAAGAACAGCAGCACAGAGCAAGGAGCAGTTGGTACAGAAGCCCAGCGTGGGTGACAGGCTCTTACTGCAGACTTCTGTAGGGGACATTTATTAAATGTCTACAGTCGTGTTGAAGGTGGTGAGCCCTCTTCCTTGGAGGGTAAGGGTTAAAAGAGACTTCCTGAAGAATACGTTACTGACTCCTCATGATGACTCTGCAGTCTCACTGACAGAGATTTGGCCAAGGGGGAGGGACCCTCTTTCACCAGGCTCCCTCTCTGCTGCCCCGGGCTCCCAGGCTGCCGGCTCTTGCTGCAAGTACTTAGAGAACAGGCATGATTGATGGGAGGGTTCAGAGGCTGTTCTCTCACCTCAGATAGCCTCTCACTTTGCAGAGGGAGGCTACATTCTATTTGCGGACAAACTCCTTCTGGCAGAAACATCTAGGATTCTGTCTATCTTGCGGGCCCTGCCCACCTGGGGCACTGCGTTCTCATTCCAGGCTTCTGTGTTATTTTGACAGGAGAGAAGCTCCATGAGAAATAGGAACTGCCGTCTCCTGGGGAAGTAGGAGGGAGGAAATGGATGATGGACCTGAGAGGAGACATGGATGGAACTGGAAAAGGGATTCTGATGCCGAGTATCAGTCTGTTACTGGCTGTACCACTACATAAGCTCTTTCTGAGACTTCAGAGGTCACTGACTTTCCTTCTCCGGCCTTCTCTCTTTGTTAAATTTATTTTTGATTGACGGTGGTTGCTTTACGATACTGTGTTGGCCTCTGCCATACATCAACATGAATCGGCCACAGGTATACATATGTCCCCTCCCTCTTGAACTTCCCTCCTACTGCCTACTAGGCCTTTGCTTAAATGCTCTGAGTCTCAAGAAACAGGCTCTTGCCCAGTTTGCTTCAAGTGAAGGCCTCATTTGCATGACTGCGCTTGGTTATGAGAACTACTAGGTGCTCATAGGGACCCGGGGACAGCAGGGTGCTTGGCTCCACAGAGGCCAGAAGAGGGACAAAAGCCAGGACCACAGGACCCAGATAGTGAAAGTCTACTTCTCCCCACGTCTTGGCCCTATCCATGTCACCATGGAGACTGCCCTCCCATCCTGGTGTTGCGCTGGAACAGCTATAAACTTATCCAGCCCCACAGCTTCCATGGCATCAGGCCTCCTGTCACCTCCAGGGCCCTGCTACTCTCTGGATTTTTCTTCAGTTTCTCTTTCTTCCCCCAAACCCACCATCACTCTCCTCATAACCTCCAATTCATATTCCTGCTTCTAGAATTTCTTGCATTCTAGAAGCTGGTTCAGGCAGCTATGGCCAGATGGCCATAGCCACATGGCATCACAGCGGCTTCCAATGAAGGAACGTCCTTTAGTAGAGGCCTCTAGGCTGGTTCCAAGGTCCCCACATCCCCTGCCTTTCCCCAACCCCCTGAAAAGGGAGCTGTAGGCATTAATGCATTAGGGGACCCATTCTGCCAGTTAGGGCTTCTGCTTTTAGACTCAGAGAAGGGGGGTTAAAGGTGCTTAAAGGTCATCTAGACCAAAGTCCCTATGAGGTTCTGGTCCCTTGTACCACAGTCTGCCCAAAGCATCACCCAGCCACTTTTTAAATACCCCGTGTGACAAGGTGCCCATGCCTTCTAAAGCAACCCGTCAACCTGTGGTCTACTCTGCATGTAGAAGGAAATTCTCCTTCTATTTAGTTTAAATCTGCTTTAGCCTGTATTCTGCCAAAGACAGAACTGTTGGTCCTATTCTATCTTCCAGGCCTTAATGGGCCAGTTTAAACGCTCTTAAATATCATGCCCTTGTAGATAACAGAAGACAGTTTCCTTGCATCTTCCCTTCAAGAAGCTAATTCGCTCTAGTTCGTATAAGCATCCCTCACGTGACCTGTTTTGAGTTATCCTAGCACTTTACCATTCTCCCTGGACCTGTTCCCGTGTACTTGTTTCCCTCTTTAAATGCAGCCTTAGTGGAGAAGCAGTTCTCTAGGCAGCAAGTTCCCAGCCATGTGTGGACAGGCCTGCTTCCATTGCAGGCTTCTGACTGCTCCTCTTATACTTGATTCTAGTCAGGGTTTCCATGGTCCCCAGTGATCCTCCTGAGTGGCGTATTAGCAGCAGTGCTTCTGTTTTTAGGATGTACATATTTGTTCAAATTGAATCAGCCAAAGACCACCAGGGACAATCTGTGGTCTGGAACACACACACACACACACACACACACACACACATCACAGTCAGATTTCCTGGCTTGCTACAGTGAGAGGGCACACTCCAGAGGAACCATCAAGTATGCGTAACTGCAGAAGGATTCTGAGGGGGCCGTGGGGAAACAGTGCTCTGCTCTGGCTGCTTTCTGATTCAGGTTCAGGGGAAATGGAGGGATGAAGGGCTGTCAGAAGGCCAGGGTGGTTTGGCGATTGGGTGTCCTCATTACTGGGAGGGTTTAGCAAAGCACGTCTGGAACACCGTTAGGAAGAAAGTGGTGGTCATTCCTTTTACAGCCACTGCATGCATGACCTTGGGAGAAACAAGGTCACCCACTAAGTCTGTAGCTGCTTTTATCTGTGTCCTCCCAGCCTGATTAACTACAATACTGATTTTTTTTTTCAGTCTTGGCTCATTTTCACTCATTGAATCCCAGCTGGATGTTTATTCTTTCAGTATCTTCATGGATTCAAGGGGCTTTCAGAGGCAGGAATGATGTTGAGCACAATCCCCATGTCCCACCATGTTTTTTCAATGACAGTCCCATGTAAACCACACAGGCCTGGTGGGGTGCCTGCCTGACCGTCTTCTTTTTACTCCTCCTACTGTCATGTTTTGGGCTTCTCTGGTGGCTCAGCGATAAAGAATCTGCCTGCAATGCAGGAGATGGAAGTTCAATCCTTGGGCCAGGAAGATCCCCCAGAGAAGGAAATGGCAACCCCCTCTAGTTTTTTGCCTGGGATAATCCCATGAACAGAGGAGCCTGATGAGCTTTAGTCCATGGAGCTGCAAAAGAGTCAGACACAACTTAGTGACTAAAAATAACAACAACTGTCATTCTTAGGCCTCACTTGGACTGTGATCATGGTCTACCAGTGTCCCCAGACCTCTCATCTGAGCCCCAGGTCCATTCATCCAAATGGCTACCTGATAGACCACTGGGAAGTCCAACATGTCCTTCAAATTCCACATTGACCTCTCTTGTCCCCTCACCCGCACGTGATCACTTGCTCCTGCCTTAGGGTTGCTACTGGGCATCGTGGCTTCATCCGCCCAGGCGTCCTCCTCACCCAAGATGCCTCCTTTTCCAGCAGGTCCAAATGGTTACCATAGCTTACAGCATGTGTCCTCCTAAATATCTTTTAAAGCTGTTTTTTCTATCTCGGGCCCATTGATATTTCTCTTGGATTAACATAACAGCCTCATAACCCAGCTCCCCCCTCCAATCTCTTCACCCTTTAATTCATGGAATGCCCTGCTGCCAGGGAGGAATCTTAAATCATGCCGATTTGATTCTTTTCCTACCTGTGTAATGTCCTTTCACAGCGTCTCACCACCTGGTGTGAAACCTGAAATCTCTTACACAGTTCATGAAGCTTTTCATCTGATGGGCCAGCCTTTCCAACCATGTTTTCTACCACATCTTCCTTTCACCATGTGACCCAGCCACAGAGAACCCACTCCCTGGACTGGCTGCCCTTTATCCTTTCCCCTCTTTGGACAGGCTATTCCCACCATCTTAGATGTCAGAAATATTAATGACACTGTTACCAATGGTAACAACATTGATACTATTTATTGATCACATACCTAGGTCAGGCACTCTGCTAATGAATTCACATGCATGCATCAACCTGTAACAATTCTGTAAAATAGGTGATATCATTATGTCCATTTTACAGATGAAGAAACTGAGGTTTAAACGAAGTTAAAAGACCTACCCAAGGTCACACAGCTGATAAGTGGTACAGCCAGGATATGTATCCAGGTTTTCATCTGCTGCCTCTCCTACATCTATCAGGGCATATGATAAATTTCAATCATGCTCTAAAACTCAACTGCCATATTCTGTTTTTTGAATCCATCTCTTGCCTCTTCTTTATAAGCAGTTAGTAGATGCCCACTTTCCTGCCACAGCATCTTGTACCTAATTCAATTATGTCAACCGTCTCCCTGCTGTCCTGGGCTTGTGGGTGGTACCTACCCACACATCACAGCCCTCCCTAAAGCAGCCAAGCTCCTCACTCTGGGTTTTGCCTGTAACCCAGGTTGTGGCTGCCCTAAGGTGGGGCTCCTCCAAGCATTCTTGGCTTGGGAGGCTCTCTGTTGGTCTGGCTGAGACCTTCTCAGACCTGCACGGTCTCTGATGCCCTCCTTTCATAGGTGCTGTTTCCCCATCATTAATCTTCAACTCAAGATTCAATGTCTTCTACAGTTGCCGAGTTCCTGTGGGTGGCGTCAGCCCTGCCAAGTGTTCACTCCAAGCGAGCACCATTCCCATAATTTCTGGGGATGACAGTGCCTCAAGTCACACCATGCACAGCCCTGGGTGGATTCCCCTTTGCCAGGGCAGCCTCTGGGAAAACTTCTTTCTCCCCTAGACTCTCCAGCTTGAAATCAACCCCAAACAACTCCTCTGTGATCAGATGCATTCTGCTTTCCCTGGCAAATTTCCTTGAAAAAGACTCTTCACGTAGAGCTTTTGGCATGATAGTCCAAGGCAGGGTTATAATAAGCATCCTCTTGAAGCCTTAAATACAGTCTTTTGCTCTGCAAATACCATCATGATAGACTTGTGTTCTCAGTCCTAAGAAATGTTGTGGGCACTGGAGCCAGAAATGTCCTAGGCCATGAGGCAGGCTTTGCTTTTCTTTGTGTCTAGGATCCAAGGAGAAAATAGGTTCCAAGCGCCAGTTCTCACGACACTCTCCTGGAGGCCAAGAAAAGGTCTCTGCAAGCATGTTTCTGTGCTGAGACGGTGAGTAGAACACATCTGTGTGGGCCCCAGTGCCTCTGGGCCATGGGGCTATGAGAGTGAGGTATCAGGGACACATTTTGACAAGTTAGTGGCCAAAAGCAGAGGCTGGGAGGAGGCCTGGATGGAGCCTCCCTGCACACACTGCCTGTGGTCAGAAATGCTCATGGTTACGGCTGGAATTGGAGACATGGGGCTCAGATGACTTCAGAAGGATACTGGTGGGCTGCCTCACTGAAACTATGAAAGGGTGAACCTCAGGCTTCCTGTGTGCCCCACCCTCCCTGCCTCCACCCCTCCTTCATTCTCTCCCGGGTAGTTGCCCTGGGCCGCGCATGTAGCCATTCCCGAGGCCTACGGCGAACTCCTCCTTCCAAATCAAACTCCAATACTTGTTTCAAATCCACGTGTCCCTTTGTTTCCCAGAAGACAAACATGTTTGAGGAATTCAAGCAAAAACGCAAAAGTGTTAAAGCTTTTGTATTTCTGATAGGAAGAAAGGCCTAGTTAAAAAAAAGACTTTGGTTGGGAGGATTTTTATAAATCACACACAGTTTGGAAAGCTAGCTTTTTCATCCACTGAATGCCTTAAGGCCTAGATAAAACTGTATTTTCCTAAGGAAACTGTGGAATCCTTGTGAATTGCCTTCACCTTTCAGGATTTTTCAGAGAGGGACAGAAGGTGAGAGGCCCTTGAGATGGCTGTCTGGGGGGCACTACTGGGGCCGTAATGCTGGCACAACACAGGCCTGGATGGTAGCGTGCAGTGAGACTGGGCCGGCTCCCTGGGGGATACTACCGCCATGGCCAGGAAGTTTGCAGTTTCCAGGGCACTTTCTTCCCCACAAGGGAGGCCACTGGCGGCTGCAGCTGAACCTGGCTTCCAGGCTTTACCCGAGGCACGGCCTGGGAGAGACGAGGCAGAGGTTTTCCTCCCCTGAGCAAATTCTCCATGAGTGGCACCTTTGCAATCGTTTTTACAAGGTGATGTTGTAACCCAACGGTTATTTGTACTGGAATGAAAAATTCATTGCCAGAAGCAGAGGGAAACTGAGGGTCAGTCTGCTCAGTAACTGATGCCTTTAGAGACTGTATTAGTCAGTGCCAATGGCTGTAACAAATACCACCAACTGGGTGCTTTAAACAGCAAACATTTATTCCTCACAGTTTTAGAGGTTGCAAGTCCAAGATCAAGATGCCAGCCAGTTCAGTTTCTGGTGAGAGTTCCCTTTCCAGCTAGCAGCCAGGGCCACCTTCTTGCTGTGTCCTTTTATGGAAAAGAGAGAAGCAGCGAACTGTCTGGTGTCTCTCCGTATCAGGTTACTGATCCTAAGAGATTAGGACTCTTCGCTTATCGTCTCTTTGAATCCTGAATACCTCCTTATAGGTGCTATCTCCCAAAATCATCACACTGAGGGGTTAGGGCTTCAATATATGGATTTGAGGGTAGGGGTAATATAATTCAGTTCACAGCTGTGGTCCAACAGTTAAACATTCAGGAATGATGATACCCTTTGAGGCGCTTGCTGCCTTTCCAGTCCAAGTCCCAGGCCCCATCCTCTAGCCTACCCACCTCAGGCTCCTCTCCCCATCTGGGCGTTCAGTCACTCAGTCGTGTCTGACTCTGCAACTCTGTGGACTGTAACACACCAGGCTTCCCTGTGCTTCACCATCTCCCAGAGCTTGCTTAAACCAATGTCCATTGAGTTGGTGATGCCATCCAACCATCTCATCCTCTGTCATCCCCTTCTCCTCCTGCCTTCAAGCTTTCCCAGCATCAAAGTCTTTTCCAATAAGTCGGCTGTTCGCATCAGGTGGCCAAAGTACTGGCGTTTCAGCTTCAGCGTCAGTCCTTCCAATGAATATTCAGAACTGATTTCCTTTAGGATTGACTGATTTGATTCCTTGCAGTCCAAGGGACTCTTGAGTCTTCTCCAACACCATAGTTCAAAAGCATCAGTTCTTTGGTGCTCAGCCTTCTTTATGGTCCAATTCTCACATCCATACATGACTACTGGAAAAGCCATAGCTTTGACTAGATGGACCTTTGTTGGCAAAGTAATGTCTCTGCTTTTTAACATGCTATCTAGGTTTGTCATAGCTTTTCTTCCAAGGAGCAAGCATCTTTTAATTTCATGGCTGCAGTCACTATCTTCAGTGATTTTGGAGTCCAAAACAATAAAGTTTCTCACTGTTTCCATTGTTTCCCCATCTATTTGCCTTGAAGTGATGGGACTAGATGCCATGATCTTCGTTTTTTTAATGTTAAGCTTTAAGTCAGCTTTTTCACTCTCCTATTTCACTTTCATCAAGAGGCTCTTTAGTTCTTCTTCACTTTCTGCCATAAGGGTGATATCATCTCTGCATCTGAGGTTATGGATATTTCTCCTGGCAATCTTGATTCCACCTTATGCTTCATCCAGCCTGGCATTGCGCATGATGTACTCTGTATAGAAGTTAAATAAGCAGGGTGACAATATACAGCCTTGACATACTCCTTTCCCAACTTGATACCAGTCTGTTCCATGTCTGGTTCTAACTGTTCTTCTTGACCTGCATACAGTTTTCTCAGGAGGCAGGTCAGGTGGTCTGATATTCCAATCTCTTTAAGAATTTTCCACAGTTTGTTGTGATCCACACAATCAAAGGCTTTGGTGTAGTCAATAAAGCAGAAGTAGATGTTTTTCTAGAAGTCTCTTGCTTTTTCTATAATCCAGTGGATGCTGGCAATTTGATCTCTAGTTTCTCTGCCCTTTCTAAATTCAGCTTGAACATGTGGAAGTTCTCTGTCCATGTATTGCTGAAGCCTAGCTTGGAGAATTATGAGCATTACTCTGCTAGCATGTGAGATAAGTGCAATTGTGCAGTACTTTGAACATCTTTTGTATTGCCTTTCTTTGGGATTGGAATGAAAACTGACCTTTCTAGTCCTATGGCCACTGCTGAGTTTTCCAAATTTGCTGGCACATCAAGTGCAGCACTTTAACAGCATCATCTTTTAGGATTTGAAAAGGATTTCCATCTCAGCTGGAAATCCATCACCTCCACTAGCTTTGTTTATGGTGATGCTTTCTAAGGCCCACTTGACTTTGCACTCCAGGATGTCTGGTTCTAGGTGAGTGATCACATCATCATGGTTATCTGGGACATGAAGATCTTTTTCATATAGTTCTGTGTATTCTTGCCACCTTTTATTAATATCTTCTGTCTCTGTTAGGTCCATACCATTTCTGCCCTTCATTGTGCCCATCTTTGCATGAAATTTTCCCTTGATATCTCTAATTTTCTTGAAGAGATCTCTAGTCTTTCCTATTCCATTGTTTTCCTCTATTTCTTTGCATTGATCACTGAGGGAGGCTTTCTTATCTCTCCTTGCTATTCTTTGGAACTCTACATTCAAATGGGAATATCTTTCATTTTCTCCTTTGCCTTTAGCTTCTCTTCTTTTCTCAGCTATTTGTAAGGCCTCCTCAGACAACCATTTTGCCTTTTTGCATTTCTTTTTTCTTGGGGATGGCTTTGCTCACTGCCTCCTGTACAATGTTACTAACCTCTGTCCATAGTTCTTCAGACACTCTGTCTACCAGATCTAATCCCTTGAATCTTTTTGTCACTTCCATTCAAGATCTGAGCCACAGCCAACTCCTGGTCTTGTTTTTGCTGACTGTATAGAGCTCCTCCACCTTTGACTGCAAAGAATATAATCAATCTGATTTCAGTATTGACCATCTGGTGATGTCCATGTGTAGAGCTGTCTCTGGTGTTGTTGGAAGAGAGTGTTTGCTATGACCACTGCATTCTCTTGGCAAAATTCTGTTAGCACTTGTCCTGCTTCATTTTGTACTCCAATGCCAAACTTACCATTACTCCAGGTATCTTTTGACTTCCTACTTTTGCGTTTCAATCCCCTATGATGAAAAGGACATCTTTTGGGGGTGTTCATTCTGAAGGTCTTGTAGGTCTTCATAGAACCATTCAACTTCAGCTTCTTCAGCCTTAGTGGTTGGGGCATAGACCTAGAGTACTGTGATATTGAATGTTTTGCCTTGGAAATGAACAGAGATCATTCTGTCATATTTCAGATGCAAGTACAGCATTTTGAAGTCTTTTGTTGACTATGAGAGCTACTCCAATTCATCTAAGGGATTCTTGCCCACAGTAATAGACATAATGCTCATCTGAATTAAATTCACCCATTCCAGTCCATTTTGGTTCACTGATTCCTAAAATGTCGATGTTCACTCTTGCCATCTCCTGTTTGACTCTTTCCAATCTACCTTGATTCATGGACCTAACATTCCAGGTTCCTATGCAATATTGCTCTTTATAGCATCAGACTTTACTTCCATCACCAGTCACATCCACAACTGGGTATTGTTTTGCTTTGGTTCAGCCTGTTCATTCCTTCTGAAGCTATTTCTTTGCTCTTCTGCAGTAGCATGTTGGGCATCTACCAACCTAAGGAGTTCATCTTCAGTGTCATATCTTTTTACCTTTTCATACTGTCTGTTTATGCCTCTGCAGCCATGAAATTAAGACACTTGCTCCTTGGAAAGAAAGCCATAACAAACCTATACAATGTGTTCAAAAGTAAAGACATTACTTTGCCAACAAAAGTCTGGATAGTCAAAGCTATGATTTTTCCAATAGTCAAGTATGAATGTGAGAGTTAGACCATAAAGAAGGCTGAGAGCTGAAGAATTGATGCTTTTGAACTGTAGTGCTAAAGAAGGCTCTTGAGAGTCCCTTGGACAGCAAGGAGATCAAACCAGTCAATGCTAAAGGAAATCAACCCTGAATATTCATCAGAAGGACTGATGCTGAAGCTGAAGTGCCAATACTTTGGCCACCTGATGCGAAGAGATGACTCACTGGAAAAGATCCTTATGCTGGGAAAGATTGAAGGCAGGAGAAGAAGGGGGCAACAGAGGATGAGATAGTTGGATGGCATCACCGACTCAATGCACATAATTTGAGCAAACTCTGGGAGATAGTGAAGGACAGGGAAGCCTGGCATGCTATAGTCCATGAGGTCGCAAAGAGTTAGACATCACTGAGCAACTGAAGAATAACAAATGCTTCTGCCACATCACCCAGATGGGCAGGGTGGACACCCTTGAGGCCTGATGCTGGGACATAGGTTGGCAGAGATATCTGGACAGCAGTCTTTGCAGGGATCCCAATGGTTAGGACCTGGATGAGCCTGGGGGAAGGGAAAGAGGAAGCAGAGTGACCAATATCACCTGTCATTTAGCAGAAGCCTGAAGCCACTTGAGGTCAGGACTCAGCTGTCTTATAAAGTCTGTTCTTGGGCAGACTTCCTTATACATTTCACAAACCACTGAAACTTTTGGGCCTCTGCATGCCTGGCCTGTGAGGCAGAGATAGTTCATCATATGTTAAGGCCAGGTTCATCTGATAAATAAAAAATATTTTGGGTTGAGGAAGGATGGAGTGGGAGGTTGGGGTTAGCAGATGTAAGCTATTATATATAGAATGGATAAACAACAAGGTCCTACTGTATAGCATAGGGAATTTTATTCAATAACCTGTGATAAACCATAATGGAAAAGAAAATGAAAAAGACTATATATAAATATATATGTATAAGTGAATCACTTTACTGTATAGCAGAAATTAACACAACATTGTAAATCAACTACACTTCAATAAAAATTTTTGCAAACACTTGGGATTTGTCTAACATTATAAATAGCTCAAATTATAGACAAAGAGACATCTTCAATTCCCATTATTTTTCCTTTTCACCCTGGAAAGTTCTTTGGTCTCTACCCTTGTTCTCCTCAGTCTGCACCCCTGCCCCCACCACTGGCTGTCCATTCTCGGCCTTTGTTTCACAGCAGTGAATAGTAATGACCTTCAAAAGCTCAGGGGACATTCTTCCATTGTTAGAGAATCCAGCCTCGTGGCTCAGGCTGCCCCCACTCAAGATGTTATTCTTCTAGCAATGAATCACTGCTGCCATCTTCTCCTGCTCTTCCTGTGAGGAGATAAGGGAAGGAAACAGAAAGGGGGTGAGGGGCACTCGGCCAGCTCATGGAGCACCTTCAGGCCTGGGTGGGCTCCGGTCACAGGAGTCTGCAGAGATAGAAAAGGCAGGAAGGGGAATCAAGAGGCTGGCCTGAACAGGGACAAAAGCCATGACTCTGTGGGGGTGTGGGGTCACATTGGACCTCACAGCCCTCTAGGTAAGGGGCCTAAGGCAGTGCCATCAACAGAATAGGCTTTGGGCTCCAACAAGCCTGGCTTTGACATCTGGATCCACTGCTTCTAGCATCCTGGCATGTGCCCCAGCCTTCTGGAGCCTTCCTTTCTTTATGTGTACAACAGGGATCTCAGTCCCCTTCATAGGATCATGGCAAAGGCTGAAGGACATGACCAACGCAAACCACCTAGAACAGGCCCTGGTGTGGACCAGGGGCCGTGCATTCGGTAGCTTTCTTCTTTCTCTCTCAGATCTTCCTTTTCTCCTTTCTCCACTTAATCGGAGAGCAGCCAGATCTAAGCAAGGGTACCATCCTCAGAAAAGTTTGGCAGTGCTCAGCCATCTCATGGTGGCTGGCCGCCATGCACACAAGGGACTCGTTTCTTGCTTGGAACCATAAACAACTGGGGGAATGTCTGGGAACAATGAACCTTGCCCTGTACCAAGAGGGACCTCAGTCTTCTCATTTGTTTGACCTCAACTCTGATCTATTAGTTAATTCTTTCATCACAGATTCATGGTAAGAATTTGAATCCCCACCTACAGACAGGCAGCTCTTATCATCATTTGGCTCCATAATCCTCATTCAATATTTATTATGTCCAGGCCTTCTTCCAGACACCATATATTTCCCTCAGTCTGGAAAGTGGAAGGCTGAGAGGGGCCGCTGAGAGACCCATGAGATCCCCAGAGGTGCCCAGGGCTCAGGAGTGAGTCCTTGTTCACTCGACCCTAGCGGCGTAGGTTTAGGAAGGGATTGGTGACATTGGAGCAAGAGGACTTTTTAGTTACATGAAAGGAATCTATTTCATTACCAGCAAGTAATAAATTCACAGAATTCATTACCCAATAGGGAGTTGAGCATAAGCAGAGAAAGTATGTCAAGCGAGGTTTCAGGCAAATTCACAGTTGGCTGATCTGAGTGCGGTATCCCTTGACCCTGTGACCTTGCCACCAGGAAGGACAGCCAGCATTCAGCAGGACTTAAAGATGAAGGACTCTGTCCTCTTGGGCCTTGCATTCTGGCCATGCAACAATTCATATGCCCGTGAGACTGTCCTGAATTTCTTAGCTTTGTGATTTTTCAATGTCATTCATCTGAATCGGTGGAGACAGGGAGTAGCAATCCTAGAGAAATGAGCCTTTCAATGGAGGGGTAAGCAGCAAACCTTACAGGGATTTCTTTTTCTTGTCTACAATTCCAAATGCCTACACCCTTTTAAGACTGCAGCAATTTCATGAGAGCGTGGAGCATTTGCACTGGAGGGAATTGCTGGACCATTCCACCCACTGCAGCGTCTGCCCCAAACACTCCTGTGCAATAGCAATTAGACTCAGAAATAGAAACAGTGACGATGCTGGAAATACAGTTGCTGAGCTCTGTATCTTTGAGGTGAAAAAGTCTACATACCTAAGAACTGAACATTTACTCATTTATGCGACAAATATTTTGAGCAGCAACACTGAGCCATGTACTTTGGATATGAAGATGAATAAGGCATAAAAATATCTGTCTTCTGAGAGCTCAGCCAGTGGGGAAAACAAGCAAACAGCTCCCATATTGTGGGCGCTATGGGAACAGGAAGAACAGATGGCCCATCCATCTCCACCTGAAGAAGTCAGGATTGAAAGGACTACCAGGGGTTCCTGATGTAGGTGAGAAGGGTAAGAGGGATTCACGCAGACAGGAAAGTGGGGAACATTTAAGCGCTTAAATTCACTATGGGTGGAGCACAGGTCACCTGAGACAAAGAAGCAGGAGGTGAGTCTGGAAAGAAGACATTTACATGGTGATCCAGGCTAACGAAAGGGCGTTGATAATTTTTGGAAGGGAAGCTGGGAATTGGTATGATCAGATTCTAATAGTAGGAAGATCATCATGGGATGAAGCTAGAAACAAGGACAGGAGGTAATTTGCAGAAGAGCAATGACAAGGGACCAGAACAAAGCCTTGAGGTTGCTCCAAAGGTAGGATCGATGGGCGTATGGAGGAGGAAGAAAAGGGGGGGGGGTATTCAGGGATGACTTCCTGGTTTCTTTGAGCAGATGGAGGTATCACTGAATGGCAACATCATGCTAAGGGAAGAATGTGACAGAGGGTAACAGCATACGATGTGCTGCACTTGCCTTCTGCATGAGGCAGTCACACTGAGACGCCCATTACATAGTGTATATAGAGATCCACGTCCCAGAAAGAGATGCAGTCTGGAGATCCCGGGTCCCAGGGGCGTCAGCTGGTGGTGATGAGGGCTCAGCAAGGGAGAGTCCAAATGTGGACAGAGGATAATACTGAGGCTGCCATGCCAGACAATGCTGAGAGCAGAGGAAAATGAACCCTCGAAGGAGAACAAGCAAAGAGGTGGGAAGAGACAGGCTTCTCAGAAAACAAAGAAAGGGTGATTTGTGAAGCAAGAGTCAAACGATGCAGAGGTAAAGGAATATAGGGACTGAGGAGAAGCTACTAGACTTGGCACCTGGATCCTTACTGCTGACCAGGTGCAAGAAGATTCCGTGGGAGATGTGGGGAGAAACCAGAAGGCAGCAAGTCAAGGAGTGAATGGAAGGCAGGCAGTGGGGACCACAGGCAGACCATTCCACTCAGAAACTCGGCTAGAAAGGAAGGAGAAAGCTTGGAGGATGTACCAAGGAGAAAAGTCTAGTAGAGGAGACTCAAACACAATTAGAAACAGACTGCTGAAGTGATTTAAGAGGGAGAGAGAAAACTGATGGAACAAGCATGAGGAAGATGCTCAGAGAGGAGCTCAGGTGTCCTGGGTCAACTTTTCCTCCCTGTTCCATCCCTTCTCTGCAACCCTCTGCCATCCACTTGACCACTCGTCTAATGTCTTCAGACACCCCTTTACATTATGGTTATTCGAATGTATATCTTCCCCTCTGTAATTAACTTTGTATTCCTTTCAGGGAAGGAACTCAGTCTTAAACATTTTTGTTGTAATCCATGGAGTTTTTTTTTTTTTTTAATAAAACTGAGTTTCACAGTATTTTTTGAAGTGAGGTATAACTCACTCCAGTAATTTGCTGAGTGTAAATTTACTGACCCGAAGAGCACACAGCTTGATGAATTCTTAGATATGTATAAACCAATGAAATCACTACTCCAACCTACAGAATATTTTAAGTGCACGAAGCTCTCTTGTGGCCTCACCCAGATGGTATCCCATGTTGAAGTAATTCTCATTCTGGCCTCTTTCACTGAAGTTATGCCTGTTTTGGGTCTTCTTATAAATAGGGTCTCGTGCATGTTCTTTGGTATCTAATTTATTTCTCTCAGTAATGTGTCCTTTATTGTGTGCGATGGTAAGTTCCTTTTTATCTGTGAAGTTTTCCATTGTGTAAATATACACCATAGTTTCTTTTTTTTTTTTTTTCATAGTTCTTCTATCTGGTGATAGATGCTAGGGATTTTTCCACTTTGGGGCCAATAAAAATAGTGCTGTTATGCACGTTCTTGGCTATGTACGTTGGGGTCATAGCACTCATTCTGTTGGGTGTATGTCCAAGAATGGTATCACAGGATAATAGGGTTGACATCTGTTCAGCTTTAGTAGATGTTGCCAATGCGTTTGTGCCAATTTATATTTCCTTGCAGTGTAGGATTGCTCTGGCTCTATAATATTTTTAAATAAAATGCAATTCAATGAGGAATGCTTAAGACATTGAAAAGAACAGCTGCTTTCAAGAACCATCAACACTTCAGAAGTATCTATTGATATGTTAACAGTTACTGTGTAAATAACAGACCACTGCTCCATCCACTAAGAGTTCTATCATAGAACCTCTGGTTGACCTACTTTGAATTAGGTAAGTTCTTGAATATAAAAATAAGTGAATTCTATATATGTAATTCCTATAATGTACTATTGTCACTAGCTTTTTTTTTTTTAAGCTTTCTAGTTTCATATTCAGGTTCATGAGGTTTTATTTTAATATTCAATTATGGATCTGATTTTCCTGGGAGCTGGCAGAACCACCTTATCCTAACACAATGTATACATCTTGGATGCCTCAGGAGTCAGCATTAATTCAATTATTTATTCATTTGTTCACTCTGTAAATATATATGGAGCAGCTAATCTCTGCCAGGCACTGGGAGAGGTCAGGAGGGAGAGATCAAGAATCCTTAGCTATGGATTCTGCCCTGAAAGAACTTGGTCTAGAAGACCTGTATACAAAGAATTTAATGCAGAGGAGAAAGTTAGCAAGCCTCATGTATATTTCATTGCAAGTTTTTTCAACACAGCAGAGCTAGTACCAACTTAGGAGGAACTTTAGCAAAAGAAACTGCCATGCAAGGGTCAGTTATCTCTCTGAGTGGCGACAGCAGGTCCCTTGAGGGCAGATCTTTGTTCTCAGGTCACTTGAGCATCCCCTCAAGATAAGCTTCATAGATGCCCATTATCTGAAGGGGAAAAGAAGTGACAAGAACCTTTGTTGTTGTTGTTCAGCCGCTTAGTCATGTCTGACTCTTTGCCACCCCGTGGACTGCAGCACACCAGGCTTCCCTGTCCTTCACCATCTCCTGGAGTTTGCTTAAACTCATGTCCATTGAGTCAGTGATGCCATCCAACCATCTCATGCTCTGTAGCCCCTTCTCCTCTTGCCCTCCATCTTTCCCAGCATCAGGGTCTTTTCCAATGAGTCAGCTCTTTGCATCAAGTGACCAAAGTATTGAAGCTTTAGCATCAATCTTTAAAATGAATATTCAGGACTGATTTCCTTTAGGATTGATTGATCTCTTTGCTGTCCAAGGGACATTCAAGAGTCTTTTCCAGCACCACATTTTGTAAGGATCAGCAAGAACCTTATGGTTTGACAAAGGATGTTCTTTTAAATACCCCTAGGGAGAAACTAGACAAACTGCATAAAGTCAAGAAACTTCTTGGAACCTATTAGTCATGTGTGTGTGTGTGTGTGTGTGTGTGTAATCATTTATTCGTGTTCAACTCTTTTGTGACCCCATGGACTGTAGCCCACCAGGCTTCTCTGTCCACGGGATTTTCTAGGCAAGAATACTAGAGCAGGTTGCCATGTCCTGCTCCAGGAGATCTTCCTGACCCAGGGAGGGGACCTGAGTTTCTTGCATCACCTGTACTGGAAGGTGGATTCTTTAGCACTGGCACTACCTGGGAAGCCCTTGACATGTTTATAATCTTTCCAATTATTGATAGTTCCAAATGGTGTTAGCTGGCAGCAAAGAGCTCAAGAATCTCCAAGAAAAACTCATTAAACTCAACACTAGGCCTAGATAGTTGCCTCAGGAGTACTGATTCTGGAACAGTGAGCAATCAAGGAAAGAAGTTTCACTATCTGGACTCATCACACCAGCATGAAGGCCCTAGTTTGGGGCCAGCTGCTGAGTATGTGAGTGTGACCTTGGAATCCAATTTAGAACATCCTTAGATGAACTTTACCTGGGAGAGGGTGGAATGTGGACATTTAAAAACTGAGTTCCTATTCACACTTCAAGCTGCTGAAGAGCTTCATACCATTTATAGGCTTAGCAGATATTGTTGTTTATGGTGGCAGAGTTTTCATCCCATATTCCCTCCAGATCCCATTGCTATTTCCTAAACACATGGGTTTCTGGGCCTTCCTACAGGAACACTGTCAGAGGAAAAGGACTGTCATGTATATTCTCCATCTAACAATATATATTCTGGGATCTTTTTGCACTATCCTTCTGGAAAGAGTTTCACTTTTATGCTGTGTTAAAACTTCTGTTCTTATTTTATCTTTCCTTTTCTCTGGAAAGGTTTTCATAGAGAATATATTTTTTGAGACATTGCATGTCTGAAGATGTCATTATTCTATCTTTGTAGTTTGGGGATAATTTGGCTGGGTACAGAACTCTACTTTGGAAGGCATTTCCTTTCAGATTTTGAATGCATTGTCTCATGTTCTTTTTGTTTCCATTGATGATACTGAGAAATCCAAAGCCACTCTCATTTCTGATTCTTGGTATGTGACTTTTTCTTTCTCTAGAATCTCGTAGACTCCATTTCCTCCAATTTTTTGACAATATCTAATGAGTCACCTTAATATGGATCTGTTATTATTCAATGTGGTATATATTTGATACATTCTTTAAAGCTGGACACTTTTAATTTTTTATCTCTGGGAATTCTGGGGAGTCATTTCATTATGATTATTTTCTTTCTATTTTCTGGGGTTTTTTTTCTCATTCTTTTTCTGGAACTCCTATTATTTACATATTACACTTCTTGGACTAGTCTTCTAATTTTTCTTTCTCTTCTTTCCAATTTTTTAAACTCTGATTTTTTTCTCTACTTTCTAAAAGACTAACTATTGAGTCTTTTATTTCTGCTGTTTTTAATTTCCAAGAATTTCTTTTTGGTCTCTGAATGTTCCTTTTTTGTTTCACCTTGTTCTTTTTTCTTGGATTCAATATCTCCTCTTATCTTTGCAAAGATGTAATTTATGCACACTTTAATTCTTCTCTCCTTGCATGTCCTCAGTTTCCACATACACTACTTTTATTTTTGTTTGGTGTTTGTCTTGGTGTTTATTGTCTACATTACCAACTCTCCTCAGATAGTAGTATTGGGATAATTGATCATGATTAACAGAGTGAAGCTATTAATCTGATTGGAAGTTTTTAAGTTGTTTGAAAACTCTGGACAAATGAGTGGGACCTTGGACTTTGTACTGCAATGTAGGATTATTGGAGAACCTCCTATGTCAGTATTCCAAGTCTGTCCCTCATGGGTTACACAGATTCCCTAAGCACTCTAAGTATTTAAAAGAGTGCCTGACACACAGCAAGTACTTAGTACTTGTTAGTATTATACTAGCTATTATTACTATTACTGTAGAAAATACACTCACAGAGAAGCAAATATACAGGCAATTCAATTAATCAAAGCCAGTATCTTTGCTGGATCTTCAGAGAGAATCACAAAGGTGTAATTATTCTCAGAGATTTGGAACAAACTTTAAATGGTGGCTTAGATGCTTCATGTTTGGGTGGATGAAAGAGAAGGTGAATGGAAGGAAGATGCTTGGGGCTGACCTGGGAAAGGATGAGCGGGGAGCTGATTGAGAAGGAAGAAGTGGCTAGCAGGGATGCCAAATGGTCATGGTGGCTTCCAGAGAATGCTGGTGGTTTCCTCTTTTAAGTTGGTATCTAAACACTGGACTTGCAGTAAAGAATCTGCCTACAATAAAGAAATGCAAAAAAGTGAAATGGCTATCTGAGGAGGCCTTACAAATAGCTGTGAAAAGAAGAGAAGTGAAAAGCAAAGGAGAAAAGGAAAGATATACCCATTTGAATGCAAATTTCCAAAGAATAGCAAGGAGAGAAAAAAGCCTTCCTCAGCAATCAATGCAAAGAAATAGAGGAAAACAACAGAATGGGAAAGACTAGAGATCTCTTCAGGAAAATCAGAGATACCAAGGGAACATTTCATGCAAAGATGAGCTCAATAAAGGACAGAAATGGTATGGACCTAACAGAAGCAGAAGATATTAAGAAGAGGTGGCAAGAATACACAGAAGAACTGTACAAAAAAGATCTTCACGACCCAGATAATCACGATGGTGTGATCACTCACCTAGAGCCAGACATCCTGGAATGTGAAGTCAAGTGGGCCTTAGAAAGCATCACTACGAACAAAGCTAGTGGAGGTGATGGAATTCCAGTGGAGCTGTTTCAAATCCTGAAAGATGATGCTGTGAAAGTGCTACACTCAATATGCCAGCAAATTTGGAAAACTCAGCAGTGGCCACAGGACTGGAAAAGGTCAGTCTTCATTCCAATCCCAAAGAAAGGCAATGCCAAAGAATGCTCAAACTACCGCACAATTATACTCATCTCACATGCTGGTAAAGTAATGCTCAAAATTCTCCAAGCCAGGCTTCAATAGTACATGAACCATGAACTTACAGATGTTCAAGCTGGTTTAGAAAAGGCGAAGGAACCAGAGATCAAATTGCCAACATCTGCTGGATCATCGAAAAAGCAAGAGAGTTCCAGAAAAACATCTATTTCTGCTTTCTTGACTATGCCAAAGCCTTTGACTGTGTGGATCACACAATTGCACTCATCTCACATGCTAGTAAAGTAATGCTCAAAATTCTCCAAGCCAGACTTCAGCAATATGTGAACCGTGAACTCCCTGATGTTCAAGCTGGTTTTAGAAAAGGCAGAGGAACCAGAGATCAAATTGCCAACATCCGCTGGATCATGGAAAAAGCAAGAGAGTTCCAGAAGAACATCTATTTCTGCTTTATTGACTATGCCAAAGCCTTTGACTGTGTGGATCACAAAAAACTGTGGAAAATTCTTCAAGAGATGGAAATACCAGACCATTTGACCTGTCTCTTGAGAAACCTGTATGCAGGTCAGGAAGCAACAGTTAGAACTGGACATGGAACAACAGACTGGTTTCAAATAGGAAAAGGAGTACGTCAAGGCTGTATATTGTCACCTTGCTTATTTAACTTATATGCAGAGTACATCATGAGAAACACTGGGCTGGAAGAAGCACAAGCTTCTTCTGGTATTTCTTCCAGAATCAAGACTGCTAGAAGAAATATCAATAACCTCAGATATGCAGATGACACCACCCTTATGGCAGAAAGTGAAGAGGAACCAAAGAGCCTCTTTGATGAAAGTGAAGGAGGAGAGTGAAAAAGTTGGCTTCAAGCTCAACATTCAGAAAACAAAGATCATGGCATTCGGTCCCATCACTTCATGGCAGATAGACAGGGAAACAGTGGCTGACTTTATTTTTGGGGGCTCCAAAATCACGGCAGATGGTGATTGCAGCCATGAAATTAAAACAGGCTTACTCCTTGGAAGGAAAGTTATGACCAACCTAGACAGTATATTCAAAAGCAGAGACACTACTTTGCCAACAAAGGTCCATCTAGTCAAGGCTATGGTTTTTCCAGTGGTCATGTATGGATGTGAGAGTTGGACTATGAAGAAAGCTGAGTGCCAAAGAACTGATGCTTTTGAACTGTGGTGTTGGAGAAGACTCTTGAGAGTCCCTTGGACTGCAAGGAGATCCAACCATTCCATCCTAAAGGAGATCAGTCTTGGGTGTTCATTGAAAGGACTGATGTTGAGGCTGAAACTCCAATACTCTGGCCACCTGATGCGAAGAGCTGACTCATTTGAAAAGACCCTGATGCTGGGAAAGATTGAGGGCAGGAAGAGAAGGGGATGACAGAGGATGAGATGGTTGGATGGCATCACCGACTTGATGGACATGGGTTTGGGTGGACTCCGGGAGTTGGTGATGGACAGGGAGGCCTGGTGTGCTGCGGTTCATGGGGTCGCAAAGAGTTGCACATGAGCGACTGAACTGAAGTGATACATCAAATTTCTGTAAGTTGAGTTACATCTATTTTTTTTTAGTATGTTTGTTGCATTTAATTTTAATTTTTTTAAATTTATTTTAATTGGAGGCTAATTACTTTACAATATTGTAGTGGTTTTTGCCATACATTGCATGAATCAGCCATGGGTATACATGTGTTCCTCATCTTGGACCCTCCTCCCAACTCCCACCCCATCCCATCCCTCTGGGTCATCCCAGTACACCAGCCCTCAGCACCCTATCTCATGCATCAAACCTGGACTGGCGATCTGTTTCACCTATAATATACATGTTTCAATGCTCTTTAATCACTGAGAAGTTATCCCAAAGTAACTTCTGAGTACAATATACTGCCCAATACCCCTAGACTAAAGCCAAAAAGCCATAAACAAAGAGGTTTATAAACTAAATTTCATAGTAACATGGGTTACCAATCTTGGAGCTATTTTCAGTATATTCTAGGTTTGCACAAATATATTATGGATTATGTGAGTCGGGTTTACAATCCCTACGTAAGACAAGGGGCTTAAAAATACAGGAAAAATAAGATAAAGGCTAAATAAACGTTGTGGTATTGGAGGTGTTAGTCTGAACACACAATTCTGAAACCAAGTTCCCTTATCAAGTTTATGAACAATCTCTCTATCCAAAATTTGATTCCCTCTCTTGTATACTCTGATCTCAAGCCTGTGCTAACTGAACACTAATCAACAAGAGTCAGATGACTAAAACTGCTATTACTGACAACATCATTAAGCAACTAAAATTGCTATTATGGACATCATCATTAACATACAAACTCAGGTTGCTTCTCCAGCACAAGATGAGTGGTCCCAGACATATGGACCACTTTGGCTGGAGAATCATAAACCAGAGACATTCTGACTTCCCAAAACTACAAATAAGAAATGTCACAGTAATGCCTCTTTGTTCTTCCTCTAAAACATAACTCTAACTCAAAGACCAGGTGGGTTTGAAATCCTTATTTTGCTGCAAACTCCCATTGTCAGAGTTTGGGTTTCAGTACTGCAGGCACAGGAGCCCTTTGCTCAGTTTCAGTTTTTATTATATTTAGATAAAAACAGAAATAAACTTAGATATATGTGTGTATATATATGTGTGTATGTGTGTGTGTATATATATATGTATGTGTTATATACACATAGATTTCTTAGCTCTGCCCATTGAAGGGATCTGAAAGCAATGACAACCCATAGCAATAAGCATACATAGCAACTAGATCTTGATTTCTAAATAATTTTCTCCACTAACAGAAATTAGGAGAGAAACATCTTAGAGAAATAGCTGATTCCAAAGTTCAGGTAGGAAGATAAGCCTGGAACATCTTTTTTGTGCCAAAAAGGAACTGGTTCAAGAATGTTAGGAACTTGTCAAAAGCTAGCTTGAAGGGGTTCCCACTGCCAAATCTGGGACAATGTGAAAACCATAAAAAATAATGACAGTAATAGATTATGACCTATTGCATAAAATAAGAATCCATATTAATACATACAAATAAAGGTAAGAAAATGCTCTCCAGCAGAATATTAACCAATAAGCAAAGAATAAAACTGATAAGCTGAAAAGAATAAAACTGATACGCAAAAAATAAAAACTGATAGCACAGTTCTGTAATATGAAAGCACAATTATCATAGTAATAACTGACTCAGGCAAACATCATCAAAAGATGCTACAACTACTAGATAAAAGTTTGATGAAATCAAGATATTTACATGGACTCAGTAACTCCCATCAGAGAAGGCAATGGCAACCCACTCCAGTACTCTTGCCTGGAAAATCCCATGGGAGGAAGAGCCTGGTAGGCGGCAGTCCATGGGGTCGCTAGGAGTCGGACACGACTGAGCGACTTCATTTTCACTTTTCACTTTTATGCACTGGAGAAGGAAAATGGCAACTCACTCCAGTGTTCTTGCCCTCCCCCAGGGACGGGGGAGCCTGGTGGGCTGCTGTCTATGGGGTCGTACAGAGTTGGCACGATGGAAGCGACTTAGCAGCAGCAACAGCAGCAGTATCTCCCGTAACATTACTAATTAAAAAGGAAAACATTAAACTCTATAGTGGAAAAACCTGACAGACATCATCTTAAATAAGTGATCAAAGTTATCATCATCAGTAATGAACAAATGGATATCAAATGCTTCCTGATATGATGAATGGGAAGGATATAACATTACTCTGCAATATTTCCATCAAAATGCATAATCTGAATCTATTTATAAGGAAAGCAAATTCAAATTGAGAGACACTCTATGAAACAAATGGCCTATACCATTCAAAAAAGACAAGATCATGAAAGATAAGTCTGAAGGGTTCTTTCAAACTGAAGGAGACTGGAGATTAAACAAATATTTTATGCAGATCCTGGATTGGATCCTAGATTAGAAAAATCTTTCCCTACAAAAAACATTGAAACAAATGGCAAATTTTGAATAAAGTCAGTATATTAAATAATAATATTATAACCAATCTGTATTTCCTGACTTTGGAAAGAACATCGTTGTGATTACATAAGAGAATGTAGTAGTTTACTGAAAATATACATTATCATATTTAGGGTAAAGAAGTATCATATTTGTAAAAAAAAAAGGAGTATCATATTTGTAACTTACTCTAGTTTCAAAAATTAATATGCATATATAAAAAGAATATAGGGACCTCCCTGGTGGTCCAGTGGTTAAGAATGCAGCTTCCAGTGCAGGGGATGCTGGTTCCACGCCTGGTGAGGGAACTAAGATCCCGCATGCTTTGGGGCCACTAAGCCCCTAAGGCGCAACTGCTGAGCCCAAGAGCAACTGCTGAACCCAAGAGCAACTGCTGAGCCCCAGGGGCCACAACTACAGAGAAGCCCTTAAGGAGGAGCTTATGAAAACTTGAGCTCCTAAGCTCCGAGCAGCTCCGGGCAGCTAGTGAATGAATGCCAGAGGAGCTAAGACCATCATCTCCTCTTCCCCAGCTTAAGCCACTGCTACTTTTAATTTAGGCCATTAAGACTTGCTTTCTGCCACCTTCTGCCCTGGCAGAAGGTTGCCCTGCTTGTAAAGTTGATGCGACTTCTCAAGAGAGAAACAAAATGAATCATAATCACTTTCTCAAAATTAAGGACAAAGAAATACTGCCACATTTCTGGTGGAAAAAAATATCACTAGTGTTTTAACTTCTATGGGGGATGGGAGAAGAGAGGATAGTGGTAAGGAGATAGTAAACCAGCTAAAAACTATGTAAAATAGAGGAAAGGGTGATTTTGATTAGTGAACCTCTAGGGATATAAGGTAACAATGAATAAATCTGTGCTATCTGAATGCCTGTTCTCATGTGGCTTCAAAAAATTAAAAGCAGGCAGGACCTCTGCATTGAGATGGCTAAGTTAATAAAAGAATAAGGGAAACATCTGTATGAGAGGAAAAGGTCAAAGCAGTGTGTCAAGGGAACTCTGCTATGCCTGGTATTAACATTTCACTTGAGTTGCTGGAGAGGTCAGATTACATATTTGTCGCCATCAGCTAATTTAATTGAAAGGTCTAGCCAACTCCAAAGCTATCAATTCAGACAGAAGGATACCTAGCTCCGAGTACCTCTGAGTTTTACTTTGATTTCTGCATTTAATTACAGGAATACAAAATAGAGGGGCAGAACCATATTTTAAAGAGCCACATTCCAACGTAAAGGTTTACTGTACAGTCCATGTATTATATTTGATGATCCCTATTTGACAGCTCCTCACAGGGCCATGCAAAATTAGCATGGACGTTTCTTGGGCTTTTGATGTTCACAGCCATCATGTGCTTCACTGCTAAAATCAGGAAACATATGGGATGAATTGGTAAAGGCTGCTGGGAGTTTCTGCTGCCTTTTTGTTTTCTGTTCTTAATTCATGGCTAAGGCCAATTCAGCGGAGAAGGCGATGGCACCCCACTCCAGTACTCTTGCCTGGAAAATCCCATGGATGGAGGAGCCTGGTAGGCTGTGGTCCATGGGGTCATGAAGAGTTGGACACGACTGTGCAACTTCCCTTTCACTTTTCACTTTCATGCATTGGAGAAGGAAATGGCAACCCACTCCAGTGTTCTTGCCTGGAGAATCCCAGGGACAGGGGAGCCTGGTGGGCTGCCGTCTCTGGGGTTGCACACAGTCAGACACGACTGAAGTGACTTAGCAGGAGCAGCAGCAAGGCCAATTCAGAATACCTCTAAACAAGACAAGATCTAATACAGCACTCTTTAAACCATAACCATTCCCAGGATATTTTTAAATAAGAAAAGATGTTAAAGAAAGGTGTTAAAGAAAAATGATAGGAAATCAAGTATCTTCAGGGAACACCAAGATCCTTGGGAACATATGTCTAAAAACCTATAGTTTAGCTGGTAGAGAGTGAAAAATGTGGGTTTTAGACTCAGATCTCAGTGAATTCAGTTATCAGGACTGAACTAAGTGTGAATAGTGTGTCTGCTACTGGTTAACTGTGTGACCTAGGGGAATTTTTTTAACTTCTCTGAGACTTACTTTCTTATCTGTAAAACAGAGATACTAACTCCCTCTCAAAGATGTTTTCAGAATTACATGAGATGACATACGTGAAAGGGGGTTCCCAGGTGGTGTGTGGTAAAGACTGGCCTGCCATGCAGGTGACATAGGTGGCTTGGGTTTGATCCTGTGTTGGGAAAATCACCTGGAGGAGGAAATGGCAACCCGCTCTAGTATTCCTGCCATAGAAAATTCCATGGACAGAGGAGTCTGGTGGGCTACAGTCCATGAGTTCAAAAAGAGTTGGATACAACTGAGTACAACATACATGAAAAGTGCCCAGCAGAAAATCTGGCAAAGACTTTTTTTTTAAAAAAGAATTCAACTGGACTTATAGTCAGATTCAGTTGACATATCTGCTATAGACTCATTTTACAAGTTTAATTTATGATACCCCAACTGCTATAATTTCAGATAGCCTCAAGGCCTTGGAGAGGCCTGAGACAAAAACCAGAGACAGACGCAAAAGTTACTTAACCAGCCATAATAAAACCCAGAGACAGACTCTGTCACATGTAAATATACTAGCTCATATTGCACATGGGGCCAGTCAATACAGCGCCAGAAAGACCCCTCCTCTTTGTAATTTTACTAAAGCAGAAACGATAACCAGGGGAGAGATTCTCCCTCAGCCTTTAAACTTTCAGGGATCTTAAGTAAATCTTTACAACTGAATGATCACTTTCTATGAAGTTCAAACAATACTCTAAAATTAAGAATTGAGGCTAAAACCAGCAGGTAAGAAATCTTACTTCCTCATCTTTCCTCCTGCTTTCCTTACCCTGGAGGAAGTATGAACTCAGGGAATTAACTCATCTTTATCCTAGTGCTACATGCATCCACTGTACTTTTATTTAAACCACCTTTCCGGTCTAAAAGCTTTCAGAAGCTACCTTAACATTAAGAAGTCAGGCTCTGTAGTCACAAAAGATCTAGATTTTAAACTGTTCATTTATTAGCTCTATGTATTTCCAGGTGGCACCAGTGGTAAAGAACCCACCTGCCAATGCAGGTAGATGTAAGGGACGCAGGTTTGATCTCTGGGTAAGGAAGATCCCCTGGAGGGGGAAACAGCAACCCACTCCAGTATTCTTGCCTAGAGAATCCCATGGACAGAGAAGCTTGGCAGGCTAGTTCATAGGGCTGCACAGAGTTGAACATGACTGAATAGACTTAGCATGCACAGGTGAGATCTGAGTCAATTTCTTAGTTTGTAAAAGAGGATATATAAATAAAAGTAAAGGATTAAAAGGCAAAAGGTAGCCCAAAATAAACATTCAATAGTAGTCATCATTATTATTAGGCAAGAGTTAACCTCATTTATAGATCAAATAAACAAACAACTGAGTCTCAGAGGTAGAGTACCTTCCCAGTAGAATGGAACCTCAAACCCAAAGTCTGCCTCCAAATTCTGCTTTTTCCATTAAGCCAAACAACCTATCTCATGTATGAAAGTGAAAGTCGGTCAGTTGTGTCCAACTCTTTGGGACTCCATGGCCTATACAGTCCATGGAATTCTCCAGGCCCGAATTCTGGAGTGGGTAGCCTTCTCCAAGGCATCTTCCCAACTCAGGGATTGAACCCAGGTCTCCCAGATTGCAGGCAGAGTCTTTACCAGCTGAGCCACAAGGGAAGCCCCAGAATACTGGAGTGGGTAGCCAATCCCTTCTCCAGTGTATCTTTCCAACCTAGGAATCAAACCAGGGACTCCAGCACTGCGGCGAATTCTTTATCAACTGAGCTCTCAGGGAAGCCCTATCTCATGTCTATCCCTGTCGTTTTAAACAGGCTACTAACTGCAATTTACTAGTCTTTATTGTGTGGTCACAGGTTATGGATGTTTTTAATCTTATTCCATTTTTTCTTTTTCATATCCTAACAGTTTGGGAGGAAAACTGACTGAACACACCAGTGTGCCACAGCAGGTGATGATGACCAGGGGAAAAGACGATACCCAGTTTCTCCTTGTCAGTATCCTTACCTGGAAGAGCCTCTCTCCTCTCCAAGTGCATTTGCTGCTTTTACACCTGCTATGATCTGGGCTCAAATAAGTACCCTAGGACTAGTGAGAGTACCTCTAAGCCTGAAGAACAAAGGAAATACAAACTTTCCAAACCAGAAGGAGCGAGTCATGCATGTAGGGAGAATTTCCTTCAGAAGAAGAACAAGGGACACAGCTAGACAGAGACAACACTCATAGGAAGGGAGCAGGATAATTAAATTCCATATCCTCAGATGGGAAGAAAGCCAGCTGATGGAGTCTAAGTCAGTCAGCTTCCCAGGGTGGGAAAGGATGGAGAGTGGACCTAGAGGAGCCAGCAGAAAGGGACCTAATTCTACCGCAGAGAAGTCTTCTTGGTGCTCTCTCACATCTCTTCTTTCATCCTAAGCTAAGTGCCAGATAAGGAAAGAGTTACTGAATGGGATGGTTCTCACCCCTTTTGAAGAGTAATGCTTATCTACCATAAAATATTTATGGGTGAGTTTTTCACTAATTGAGTATGGTCATTTATCATCCCACTTGTAACTGTTCAGAAATCTTTTAGGTTCAAGAATTTACGTATCTTTCTCCACATTTGTGGATTTTACACTTACCTACTAGGCAAATTTTTTTTTTAATTAATTTTTATTTTTTAGTTTGTTTTTGCTTTACAATACTGTATTCGTTTTGCTATACACTGACATGAATCAGCCACAAGTGTACATGAACTCCCAATCCCGACCCCCACTTCCCCCCTCCC
>SJXQ01005886.1:23571-46175 GCA_006408695.1 Aepyceros melampus | reverse complement strand
CCTCCCCGCCCCACACCTTCTCTCTGGATTATCCCCGTGCATCAGTCCCAAGCATCCTGCATCCTGCATCAAACCTGGACTGGTGATTCGTTTCACTTATGATATCACACACGTTACACTGCCACTCTGCCAACCCATCCCACCCTCTCCCTCTCCCCCAGAGTCCAAAAGGCCGTTCTATACATCTGTGTCTCTTTTGCTGTCTCGCATACAGGGTTATCATTACCATCATTCTAAATTCCATATATATGTGTAAGTATGCTGTATTGGTGTTTTTCTTTCTGGCTTACTTCACTCTGTATAATCGGCTCCAGTGTCATCCACCTCATTAGAACTGAGACAAATTAAATCACAATAATGCAGATACTATCACAACCCTCAAGGAACTTAATACTTAGGAGTTTGCACTCTTATACCTTAAGATATCTTAAGAAGACAGAATGAATGCCACCAGAGAGGAAAGAGCTGTTGTGCTGTGAAAAGTTCTAGGATAGGTTTCATTGCCATCCAGCCCCTGGCAGGCATAACTTCAGCCAGAACTCATTGTTATCTATTAAAAAGGTTTCCCACAGGTCCACATCTGGAGAACCACTCACCAAGCCCTCAACAGTCCCCAGTTTCCACTCTATACCCTCAGCCAATAAGGTTCATGCCTTATCCTCCTGGAAAAAGTCCCTCTCCTTCCAAATGTCACCTCCTTACCTGAACCTTACTTGGACCCTCAAAGAACGATTACAGTGTGCCTACTCTGCATTCCCCAAAGCCTTTACTTTGAGACCTTAAAGCACTTTATCATTATCCAAGTATTTGTGCGGGACCTCTACTAGATTGGGGCTTCCCTGGTGGCTCAGACGGTAAAGAATCTGCCTCCAATGTGAGAGACCTGGGTTCAATCCCTGGGTTGGAAAGATCCCCTAGAGAAGGGAAAGGCTACCCACTCCAGTCTACTGGCCTGGAGAAGTCCATGAACTATACAGTCCATGGGGTCGCAAAGAGTCGGACTGAGCGACTTTCACTTCACTTCTACTAGATTGTGAGATTCCAAGTCATCTGTATCCTTAGCCACTAACAGCACTCAAAATAGTATGTCAGGCCCTGTGTAAGTATTCTACATATCTCAACACATACATTCTACTAATATGTACATCACAGTAAGTCATCACAGTAAAACTGAAAAGGAGATGACAGGAATTCTCTTCTCAGTTTTACAAGTGAGGAAAATTAAGTGCACAGAAAGGTTAAGTAGTGCTGAAAATCTCAAAGCTAGTAAGGACTGGACCCAGGATTTCAATGTAGGCACAACTTCAGAACTGAATTTCAACAGACATCATGGGTTGAGGGGAAGGTCGGACTACAAGATCAATGGTCTCCACAGGGAGCACAGTTATTATTCACACACTGGGGTGTGGAAAGCCAAACAATGGAACTTCTACTTATATTTGTTTCAGTTCATCCTTTTGTAAAACGTCTATTTTTGCACATGTTATAAAATGTACATAATAGACAGTACAGTCAACACTGTAACAGTAACTTAAACACACATAATGTGTGTGCGTACTCAACCATATTTACTGATACAAAGAACATTAAAACCATTTGAGGCCACTATTCTAGACTATTTCCCCAGGGACTCAGTTCCTCCATTCTCTCTGCCTAGCACTTTAGTTAAAAAACATTAGCCAATCAAGACTATAGGTGAACTTCAGAGAGTTAAGAGTTTGGTCTCATTTATATTTGGAAGCCCTACATCAGCTCAAGGACCGGTGCTTAGCAGATGGTCAATGTTGAATCTAACTGTATCATGAGAACCTCATTTTAAAAAATTCTCTTCAGGAAAAAAAAGTCTCTCAACATTTTAATGCAACTTATAACTACTTCCAGATTTTAAAAAAACATACTAAGCACATTGCCTAGAAATGTTATATAGAATTCTCTTAGGATGACTATAAATAAACAAAAAACAAACCTCAGTTACATAATAGAACCAAAAAACTGTACTTTAGAGCTTAAACAGAAAACTGCATAAAAGAGATCTGGCATTAAAAAAAATCTAAGTTCATATTAAAGGTCCTTTCACTATACAGAGACAGTGTAACTTTGTCAGACCTAAAGGTCACCTCTGCTAGTCTCTGCTGAGTTAAACTCCAAAAGGAATAGATTAAACTTTCCAAAGCAGCAACTGCAGACTGATGATGAAGAGGCATTAGCTGGGTCCACCTACTTACTCTGCATTTCTTCAATCCAACATTTAATGGGCATCAAACAAAGAAGAGAAGCTGTGTAAAGTCCCCCTTTTATGGGTGAGGAACCTGGGCTCTGAGGCTAAATCCACAAGGTTCCTCCTGTCCTCAGCTTCATCCTCTGCACAATGGGCATACACAAATACTTAACTCTTATCTATGTTACCAGGATTAAATGAGAGAAAACATCCAAAATGGATTTATCTGTTTCCTCATTGAACGTGTCTCTCTCCCTTCCCCCAACTAAAACTCAAAGCTTGAGTCTGGTTTATCTAGTTTGCTGCTATATTCCCAGGGCCAAAATGGTTCTTTTTATTTAATAAATACTAAATGAATAGAATGCAAAATGCCTGCTGCTCAAAAAATGTTGGCTATTATGGCTATTATTGCTAACAAGAAACAATGAAAATTTTATTGTTAAGAGACCCACACCTCCAAAGATCTCACATTTCTAAGAGGTACAGTTGATAAATGCTGAAAAAGAGAAATGAAGGCAAGAAAAACAACTGGATCATAAAGCAGGACTAACCTAAAATAAAATTAAAATCTCAAATAAATACACAATCAGAGCTGAATTTAGAGCTTTCCCGAGTGAGGTTCACCCTGGATGAGGTTTAACAGCGATTACAATAATGACAGTTTTCACGCGTATGTGTGCCAGAGTCCGTATCAAGCCTCCTATTTGGCCTCACAGAACCCTGAACCGGGGTGGGGAAGGGCTGGAGATGTTCTTCTCCCCTTCATTTTGCAGAAGGGGGAACTGAGGCTCATAGAGACCCAAGGTCACCGCCTGTAAGCGGAGGAGCCGCAATGTGAACCCCGGCAGTCAGACCCCTGAGCCTGCACTCAACAGGCCCCTCAGAGGGGCCATCCTCGCCTCTTCCACCATCCGTCACACACCCCTCGAAATTGGATGTGTGTAATATTTCTCCAGGGCCGGACTTAGTGGCCCTGGCGCCAGGAGAACAAAACAATCCTTGTCCGCCGGCAAGTTAGATGGACGCCGGCCCGGCCGGGGCTCCGAGGCCGCGGTGCCCAGAGACTCGCGCACACCACGAGCTCCGAGCTCTCAAGCGGTGCAGGAGAGCCTGGGCGGCCCTGGGAGCCCGGGAAGGCCCGGCCTGCCGGGTGACCTTGGATCTGCCGCCCTTCTTGGGGCCTCAGTTTACCAGCCTGGCCTCGCGCCGGGGGCCTCCCGGGAGCTCGCGCCTGCGGAGCTGCAGGCCTTCACACGCCCCCCTCAGCCGCCCGCTTTCCCGCCCCGCTTACGCTGGAAGGCGGCCGCTCCAGGGACGCCCACCATCGCCCAACGCCGCTGCCGCGCACCTCTGCCTCCACTCGCGGCCCGGGTCCGCTGCAGGCGCCGCTGCGGGACCTGTAGCCGCCAAGCTAGCCGACCCCAGAGGTTCTGCTGCCGCCGCCGCCGCCGCCGCCGTTAGGCCGCGCGCCGCCCCGCCCCCCAGTTGGCCCCGCCCCGCCCGCCGGGCACGCCCCCGCCGCGCGTTCTCGCTCGCCAGACCAACGCACGCGGAAGCCTGGGCCCTAGACCGACTCCCACTAAACCCCGCCTCCTGACCTGCTCCGCCCCTTCCGCGGGAACCTAGTACCCTATCCCGGCGCACCCTGCTTCTCAGTCCCGGCCCCCTTGCGTCACGCGCGCCCATCACATGCAAGTTCCACTCTTCAGGCTTAGGGATTCCAGCTGTGGCCAAGGCAACTGCCAGAACCCAGAGGCGGAGCCCTAAGGGGCGGAGCTTAGCGGGGGGAGGGCGCAATGCCTCGCCTGAATTCTCCAGGTTAAGGTCCTTTCGCCTTTGCGCCTGTCTTTAGGCAACTCACTTCTCCCGACAGTGTTCCAAGTATTTAAAATGTCAAGATCATAATGTTAATAACTGTTAGTTGTCATTATTATTACCGAGCTATTTTCATACACTCATCCCGTTAATCCTTACAATGAGCAAGAGAAGTATTATTATTCCCCTTTCTTTATACATGCGGATAGGGCTTTGCCACCAACCAGGTTGCTCACTGGATACAGTTAACAAATAGCAGAGATGGGATTGGAAGCTAGGAACTTGTGACTTCAGACCCAGTACTTTGAACTACTTAAAGTATTCTGCCTCCCAAAGTCTCTAAATTAAAACAGGAGATTAAAATGTCCAAACTCCTCTATGTACAAAGACACCAAAAGCAAAGTTCTTTTAACTAGACTTGTCTTTTGCAAGCAAAAGACTGAGATAAAATAGTTGCAACATACTCAATCAAATATCAATATTCAAAATAAATAAAGAGCTCCTTAAAACCAATAAGAAAAGTAAGATAATTTAATAGAAAAATGGACAAACAATAAATAGACTATGCACAGAAAAGAAAATCTGAATAGCTAATAAACATTTTTAAAAGATGCTCAGTCTTTCTAATAATCAGGACAACACCAAACAATGAGTTGCCATATTTTATGCAGTAGATTGTAAATTCCACTCTGGGTCTCCATTTCAAAGAAATACCAGTTTATGTGCACAAAAAGTTGTGTAGGAAAGAAGGTTATTCAAAAGATCTTCAAAAACTTGAATTGACTAGAATGTCCAAAGTGGAAAACTAGTAAAACAAACTCTGGAGAATAATATGCAACATTTAAGAAGTAGGTAGATCTACTTATAATAAAAGTTTGCCAAGACATACTTGTTAACTGAAAAAGCAAATTCAAGTTCCATATAGTTATTCTTTTGCTTTACTTCCAAGTTTTGAATAATTGGATAATTTTTCTTAACACCTACATACGATGTACACTCTAAAATTGTGCTAAATCTAAGCCCACATGCCAGAGCCAGACAAAGTGGATATAAATTATAGCTCCATACTTACCAGCTATACAGACCTGGACAAGTCATCCTGCATTTCTGAGCCTAGGCAAGTAGTTCACAATAGTACCTAGCTAGAAACATGGTTGCATGAAAAGTACAATGCCTGGTACATTGTTAAAATGTTACACGTATTATTATATGCACTTTCTTTTTTTTTGTTAATCTCTTTTCCCTCCCAGTACCGAGCCTCTACCTTTCATGCCTGGAAGTTGCTAACACAAAGTAGGTGCTCAAAAAAAGTCTTGCTAATGCAATCTATTACCATTGAATCCTGCCATATACTGCCTTGCCTTGTCTTGGCACTTAGCTATTTGGAATATAATAATTGAGCAACATTTGAGGTATTTTTATGATGTAGATATTTAAGAAATTTTTGCTGAGTTCAGTTCAGTTCAGTCGCTCAGTCGTGTCGGACTCTTTGTGACCCCATGAATCGCAGCACGCCAGGCCTCCCTGTCCATCACCAACTCCCGGAGTTCACTCAGACTCAAGTCCATTGAGTCCATGATGCCATCCAGCCATCTCATCCTCGGTTGTCCCCTTCTCCTCCTGCCCCCAATCCCTCCCAGCATCAGGGTCTTTTCCAATGAGTCAACTCTTCACATGAGGTGGCCAAAGTACTGGAGTTTCAGCTTCAGCATCATTCCTTCCAAAGAAATCCCAGGGTTGATCTCCTTCAGAATGGACTGGTTGGATCTCCTTGCAGTCCAAGGGACTCTCAAGAGTCTTCTCCAACACCACAGTTCAAAAGCATCAATTGTTCGGCACTCAGCCTTCTTCACAGTCCAACTCTTCACAGTCCTGCATACATGACCACAGGAAAAACCATAGCCTTGACTAGATGGACCTTAGTCGGCAAAGTAATGTCTCTGCTTTTGAATATACTATCTAGGTTGCTCATAACTTTTCTTCCAAGGAGTAAGCGTCTTTTAATTTCATGGCTGCATTCACCATCTGCAGTGATTTTGGAGCCCAAAAATATAAAGTCTGACACTGTTTCTACTGTTTCCCCATCTATTTCCCATGAAGTGATGGGGCCAGATGCCATGATCTTCGTTTTCTGAATGTTGAGCTTTAAGCCAACTTTCTCACTCTCCTCTTTCACTTTCAACAAGAGGCTTTTTAGCTCCTCTTCACTTTCTGCCATAAGGGTGGTGTCATCTGCATATCTGAGGTTATTGATATTTCTCCCGGCAATCTTGATTCCAGCTTGTGTTTCTTCCAGTCCAGCGTTTCTCATGATGTACTCTGCATAGAAGTTAAATAAGCAAGGTGACAATATATAGCCTTGACGTACTCCTTTTCCTATTTGGAACCAGTCTGTTGTTCCATGTCCAGTTCTAACTGTTGCTTCCTGACCTGCATACAGATTTCTCAAGAGGCAGGTCAGGTGGTCTGGTATTCCCATCTCTCTCAGAATTTTCCCACAGATCCTGTGTTAGAGGTCCTTAAAACGGTCTGCTCTTTCCAGAGATGACCTGTTGGCCACTTGGAGTCCTCTTGTTCTCACATTCATCAGCAAGCTGCCCACCCGTTCCTTCTCTCCCTCACAGGTGCCACTAGCAGGCAGGACCTCTGGCTTGTTCATCATTTGTCTCCACCTGCCTGTATTCTAGGATCCTGGGATATCTTTTTGTTTCATTTTGTTACAAATTCTCATGGGCTTCTGTCTTTGCTTAGTTATTTAATTTTAATTTTACATGGAGTATGGTTGATTTTGAAATTGTGGAGCTAGATATTTTGAGAGTCCCTTGGATGGCAAGGAGATCAAACCAGTCAATCCTAAAGCAAATCAACCCTGAATATTCATTGGAAGGACTGATGCTGAAGCTGAAGCTCCCAAACTTTGGCCACCTGATGCAAAGAACCGACTCATTGGAAAAGACTCAGATGCTGGGAAAGACTGAAGGCAAAAGGAGAAGGCGGCAGAGGAGGAGACGGTTAGATAGCATCACTGACTCAATGGATATGAACTTGAGCAAACTCTGGGAGATAGAAAAGGACAGGGAAGCCTGGCATGCTGCAGTTCATGTGTTCACAAAGAGTTGGACGCAACTTAGCAACTGAATAACAACAATAATTGATTTACAATGTTGTGTTAGTTTCAGATGTACCAACACACCTGAAAAGTGATTTAGTCATTTATACACATATACCTCCTCTTTTTCAGATTCTTTCCCCATGTAGGTCATTAGAGAATACTAAATAGAGTTCTCTGTGTTAAAGTAGGCCCTGGCTGATTATCTATTTTTTTATATAGTAGTATGTATATGTTAATCCCAAACTCCCAGTTTATCCTTCTTCTCCACCTTTCCCCTTGGTAAACATAATTTTTTTTCTATGTCTGTGAGTTTGTTTTGTAAATAAGTTCATTAGTATCATTTTTTTAAGATTCCACATATAAGTGATGTCCCAGGATATTTGTCTTTCTTTTAGTAGGATATTTCACTTAGCATGATAACCTCTAGGTTTACCCATGTTGCTGCAAATGGCATTATTTCATTTTTTATGGTTGAGTAATATTCCACTGTATTGTACCTATATCTATGCTATGCTTCTTTACCCATCTTCTGTCGCAGACACAGACAGAAACGTTACCCTGTCACTGCTACCATCTGCTTGGAATCTTCCCCACATCTGGCCAACTTTTAGACAATCAGTGGCAGATTTCAATGGGATATATTCTGATGATGTTATTCAATGAGGTAAGATGTGGGAGGGGAGAAGGATGAAAAAGAAGGTGAATACACATTTTTTAAAAATCCTGGGACCACAGAGAGGTCTTTAAATATACTGAGACAGCATAAAAGTAGACAAAGTAGAGACCCGTGGGCCCGGCTGATGGTGTAGCATTGTCTGGAGACACAGAGAAGCTCAGAGAAAGCCCGGTCGCCAGTCCTTCCCACCTCGCAGTCAAAATTAATATCATCTGTCCCTCTAGCTGGGTCATCAAATTGGGCTACTCCTTAAGAAATGGGGGGAAAAAAAACCAAACAAATTGGGATATATTCTGATGATGTTATTCAATGAGGTAAGATGTGGGAGGGGAGAAGGATGAAAAAGAAGGTGAATACACATTTTTTAAAAATCCTGGGACCACAGAGAGGTCTTTAAATATACTGAGACAGCATAAAAGTAGACAAAGTAGAGACCCGTGGGCCCGGCTGATGGTGTAGCATTGTCTGGAGACACAGAGAAGCTCAGAGAAAGCCCGGTCGCCAGTCCTTCCCACCTCGCAGTCAAAATTAATATCATCTGTCCCTCTAGCTGGGTCATCAAATTGGGCTACTCCTTAAGAAATGGGGGGAAAAAAAACCAAACAAATAAATTGGTTGCTTTATTTACAATGAGTTTCCATTCATACATATCCTGCCTCAGAAAGTACAGATTATTAGCCCTTACATTTGAGAAAAATTTAAATCAAACAATTAGCTGAAACTTGAAAGAATAAATCTCCTTCTCTAGACTTTGTTGTTCACAAGTATTGGGTTTGGTTGAGCAAATACTGTCAGAGGGTGGTTTCACTTCTGGTTCAAAAGGCCATATAAGGGTCAAAGCACATATGGGGTCAGGATGTGTGGGAAAACCTGGCAGCCCTGAGACCTTACCGTGGCAGAGAATGAGCATCAGGCATCTCTCTGGGGAAAGGCATAAATTGCCACCTGCACCAGTGCTTACTATTGATACTTATACTGCTCAAAGGATTGAATTTCCAGGTACCACCTGGTCTACTGGAGATTGGATTGTTTTGGGCAGTTAAAATCAATTGTGCATGACAAAATACAAGGTATTTACTTGTTTACATTGTAAATGTTTCTCTCGATTGCAGTGACTTCTTATACAAATATTTGAAACCCTTTTTATTCATCCCAAAAGGCTGCTCCTGATTCCACTGATTTTGGCCAGTGGTATGAGGCAGCTCACATTCCTTTTGAAATATCAGCACGAGAACATAGCTCTCAGGGGTGTTCTTCAAGGAGAGGAAGAAAAGAGCATATGAAATGGATGTCCCAGAATTCACACAAGATCAAGCAAGCCTCTTTTTTTTTGTTTGTTTTTGGAGGAAATCATGAGGGACAAGCTGATGGACAGGAGTCAGAGAATTCTCTGGATTAAATTACTGTTGGAAACCATTCATGTAAATATCACAGTTACAGTATCATGGCCACTTGGAACATCTCCCATCAGTAGGCACATTATTATTCTCGAAAAAACATCACTAACTCTTTAATAACACATAACAAATAAAAATGTAAAGAAAGGTTGAGGATTCAGATTGGACTTTGGGGAAAAAAAGACTTATAGAAGCTTATGACTTGAAAGTCACTTTATCCAACTTTTTTTTCCCCAATTTTTATTGGAATATATTCGACTTACAATGTTGTGTTGGTTTCAGGTATACAGCAAAGTGAGTCAGCTTAACTGTTCTGAGACATGTGGGATCTTAGCTCCCTGCCAGGGATGAAACTTGCCTCCCCTGCATTGGAAGGCAGATTCTTAACAGCTGGACCACCAAGGGAGTCCCCAAGGGCCACATTTCATACTCTGGAAAACACTGTAAGACTTCCAGCCGTAGGGTCCCACATGCCGTAGTGTCATACTCTCTTTTTGAGACTGACATAACAATTTTATCAAAAGCACAGGAGCCCAGACTCCTTCTTAAGACCAAACTGTTCTTCACCGTGTACCATCAGGCAGTAAATATTCCCATTTGATTAAAAAGAGATTCCTGTTTATGCTGATTCCAGCACTCTGCCTCTGGACCCAAAATCTTCCTCCAGGTGTTTCAGTTTTCCCCATCAGTCCTGAGATAAGCTTCTGTCTACTCTGACCTCCTCAGGGGGCTCAGGCCTGTGGAGTGAGCTCCTTCCCGGTTTTTGAACAGCATGTCCCATGAGCCTTTGGGGCCAAGAGGTGAGCTTTGGTAAAATGCGAGATTCTGCCCTTCTGTTCACTCCACCCAATGGTCCTTCTTTTTTTTTTTAAGCTCTGATTTTCATTCTCTCCCACCAAGTCCCTCACGCCCTCTGTGAAGCCCCGAAGAACAGAACTGGTAAGAGTTATGTCAATTTCAATTATGCCCCTGAGCCCCTTTCAGGCACTCAGAACCACCTAAAAGATTTCTTTTTTAGAAATTTTTATTGGAATATAGTTGATTTATAATGTTGTTTCTGCTGTATAACAAAGTGAATCAGTTATACATATATATACATGCACTCTTTTTAAGATTATTTTTCCCATATAGGTCATTACTGAGTATTGAATAGATTTCCTTGTGCTCTACAGTAGGTCTTTAAATTGCCAACATTCGTTGGATCATAGAGAAAACAAGGGAATTCCAGAAAAAACATCTGCTTCACTGACTACGTTAAAGCCACTGACGGTGTGGATCACAACAAACTGTGGACAATCCTTAGTGTGGGAATACCAGACCACCTTACCCGTCTCCTGATATAAACCTATATGCCAGTTAAGGAGCAACGGTTAGAACCAGACATGGAACAATGGCCTGGTTCAAAACTGGGAAAAGAGTACGTCAAGGCTGTGTGTATATCATCACTCTGCTTACTCAACTTCTATGCAGAGTACATCATGCAAAGAGTGCCAGACTGGATGAATCACAAGCTGGAATCAAGATTGCCGGGAGAAATACCAACAATCTCAGATGATATCACTCTAATGGCAGATAGTGAAGAGGAACTAAAGAGCCTCTTGATGAAGGTGAAATAAGAGGGTGAAAAAGCTGGCTTAAAACTCAACATTCAAAAAACTAAGATCATGGCATCTGGTCCCATCACTTCATGGCAAATAGAAGGGGAAAAAGTGGAAGCAGTGACAGATTTTCTATTCCTGGGCTCCAAAATCATGGAATCCCAAGTCCCATTCAGTAGCATATGTGTGTATATGCCAATCCCAGTTTATCCCTTCACCCTTCCTTATACCCTGGTAACTGTAAGTTTGTTTTCTACATCTGTAAGTCAGACAAAATAAATATATGATATAGCTTATCTGTGGAATCTAAATTAAAAAGATGCAAATGAACTTGTTTTCAAAACAGAAATAGAGTTACAAATATAAGCATTTCTTAAGTCTACCTTCTAGTGCATGAGTGCTAAATCTCAACACTTGACTAAATCACTTCAGTCATGTCCAGTCCTTTGTGACCCTATGGACCATAGCCTTCCAGGCTCCTCTGTCCGTGGGATTCTCCAGGAAAGAATATGGGAGTGGCTTGCCATGCCCTCCTCAAGTATTATGAGCTTATCCTTATGATCATCTACCTTCACTCAATATATAGTTGCTGAGGGATGACCATGACCATGACTAGGCTCCCTGGGAGGCAGTGAGGGGCAGGGTGGTTAGAAAGGCAGGTGTGGTCTTTGATATGACTTGGCTCACGTCCGCTGGGGACAAAGATCACTGAGATATGATGAAGCCAGTGCGAGGCAAGAGAGGAACAGGGGACATTGTGGGGGCTCCCAGAAGGGTGAGAATGGCCACTGGGAGGAAATAATAAACAATAAACAGCTAAGGGATGAGTAGGTGTTATTTTGGGGCTAGGAGGAGGGAAGAGGAGCTAGAGAGGGGTGTTCAGGCAAGGACCCACCATGGCCAAGAGTCTGGACATTACAGAGGACTTAGTAAGTGGTTCAATGGGTGGAACTTGATGCAAAGAGGGGTTTCTTCAAAGAGCTGGCAAGCATGAAGACCCTTGTGAGCTGCTTTGGAATTGATTTGAAAGGCACTGTGGAGCCACTGAAGGACAAAGAGAGGTGAGGTGAATCGCTCATCGCACGAGACCAGGGATGGAGAGTGCTGAGTCCAGCGCCTGGGTCTCCACCTACACCAGATGGAACATCTGGAAGGCTTTAGAAAGGACATCGCTCAACAGCTCACAAGGCTCTGTCATTATTTTGAGTTTTACTTTTTCATTTGTTAGAAGCCTTCTTTTGGTAATATATTACCCAAGAAGAAGCCAGGGAAGATGCCACAGGCATTTCAAACAAGACAGGCTGACTGTCATTCTCGCAGGCTCAGCCTCACTGACTGCTCTACACACGGTGTCCGTGACACCACACGGTTGCTCCGTAATTGAATTGCCACCCTGCACAAAATGCCCAGCGATAAATTTCATCTAGTCCAATTAATAGCTGCCACATTCCGTGCCATCCTTCTCTCTCTGAAGTTTCAAGTCCACCATCGAAGCTTCTAAAGAGCTCACCATGCAGTGAATTATTTTGTCCACCCAGAACAGTGACTCCTTGGCAGCAATGCCAGGTGTAAATCAAACTGCCATTGGGCAAAACTAATCAGGGAAGGGCTGTGAGACAGCAAGGTCAATCTTATTATTCTCAGTTTTTAGATAAACCGAAGAGGCTCAGTAGTGTTCCCTGAATCTGAATTAGAGAACCAGGGGGAATGCGAAAGCCAACTCATCAAGTTGTTTCCACTGCTGAATTTCTTAAAGACTATTTCATGTGGACCATTTTTAAAGTCTGGTGTGCTGCAGCCCACGGGATCACAGAGAGCTGAACAAGACTAAGCGACTGAAAACAACAATTTTAACAAGACTAAGCGACTGAAAACAACAATTTTAACAAGACTAAGCGACTGAACAGCAACAATTCTGAAAGTCATGATGGAATTTATTACAGCTTTGTTTCTGCTCTCATGTTTTAGTTGTCGGGCTGGAGGCATGTGGGATCTTAATTCCCCAGCCAGGTGGCTCCGTGGATAAAGAACCCATCTGCAGTGCAGGAGGCACTGGGTTGGGAAAATCCACTGGAGAAGGAAATAGCAACCCACTCCAGTATTCATGCCTGGAGAATCCCATGGACAGAGGAGCCTGGCAGGCTACAGTCCAGGAGGTTGCAAAGAGTCAGACATGACTGAGCAACTAACACTTGGGGAATAAATAGCACTGTTTCAGGAAGAAGAATAAGTACAATTTGCTGTTCACTTGGGCTTTCTACATCTTATGTAAGAACCGGAAATGGACTCTGAACTGGACTAGATGTCAGAGGTGACATATAACATTTCTCAAAACCTGTCCTAATATCTCAAGGAAGGCAAAACTCAAGCCTATATGTAGCCATGCATGACAGATTTTAGTTTTGTGAAACTTTTAAACAACTTACAAGAAATGGCCCCTCTGGGAACTACATAGGGTTGTTCTAGAACACAGAGAAGCCATCTAACCCCTCAGTAGATGGCATCATGTGGAAGAAGCATTAACACAGCAGGCCTAAGATGGCCCTCCTTAAAAATGCTGGCATCTGGCGACTCAGATTTCAGATAAAACACAAACATGTAGTTTCTACCGAACACTTTCTGCTTTCTACTTTCCTGTGGGAGTCTGGATTCTTGGTGTCAGGCAAGAGTGCCTACAGGATGAGCACCTAAGAAAGACATTTGGATGACATTTCACATGCATTGTCACCACTGGTCCCCCCAGGTCTTAAGTGTGTCCTGTCTGACTCCACAGAGGGAACCACTCTGAAGCTCACAGCCAGTTTCCACCAGAGCTAGCAGCGTGTGCCTGTCCCCTTTGCTGGTTTTTCCTTGGTATCCTTTTGCTATAAGAAACCTCAGTCCTGTGTAGGACTCAATGGTGAGCCTCCTAGGAAACTGTAATCTTGGGGTGGCCTTATGTTGGGGTGGGTGCCCAGTTAATTTAATCCTCTCCAGACAAGCTTCACTGACATCATCCTCTATACTGATGTAGTCTCTTCCTTCATCTGTTCACTCCTTCATGCCTCCTAAGTGCCAGAGGTGGAGCTGGATGCTGGCAACATAGCTTTCCCGAGTATCCACAGGATGGCCTTTCATCTAGTCTCGTCTCTGCTCAAATAGAGAGGCCCTCTCTGACCAGCCCATTAGTGAAGGGTCCTGTCCTCATTCTCTGACTTGGTGGTTCTCACCTGGGCTGGACATTAGAAAATATCACCGCCAGGGCCCATCCCGAAGGTTTTAATCCCCTTGTCTTCAGGCAAGGATCTGGGCATCACTGTTTTCCAAACCTCCCTGGAAGATTGCAGCATGCAGGCAGGGTTAGGCTGAGGACCACAGCTGTCTCTATCCTGTTTTCCTTCATTCTACTTAATGTTACCTGATATTTATTAAAAAAATTTTTTGGGTCTGTCTTCCCAACTAGAAAATACTTTTCATAAGAGTAGGAATTTGGCCTTTTTTTTTTCACTGTTACATCTTTGATGGCAGAATGGTACCTGCCATCCAGTGGCTGCTCAGTAAATATTTTTTAAATGAAAGAATAAATTATCCTCTCGTGTGGCTTTCAGAGTTCTTTGTGCTTTTTTTTTCTCAGCTGTACCACAAAGCACACAGGATCTTAGTTCCCTGACCAGGGATTAAACCTGTGCTTCTTGCGGTCAAAGCATGGATTCTTAACCACTGCACCACCAGGAAAGTCCCTCTCTCTGATCTTAAAAAGCTGACTTATCTTGCCATGCTTATTCTGTCCTGTTGAATACACTTCATGTATTCTGGGTATGTTTTCTCCACTTATTTATACTCGTCCCATTCTCTCTATCTGGACTCATGTGAGTATATACCCACCTACCTCCTCCATGAGATGGGATACATGTCTCTCAGGGTCACTGAGGTCGCTGACCTGCTCAAAGCAGTTGTTCTGCTTGTGAATTGCACTTAATGTGTTCTGTATCCATAAAAGCAATGGGTTTCAGAGAAAGGATAATGAAGTCACTGATAATTAGGTCACTTACCAGGAGAGAGGGTGACAGCTGCTGTCTTACTCCTAACTTGGAAAATGCCTGATATCATTGTCCAATGCCTGCTTTACTTTTTCCTAAGTTCAGGTCTTTTTTTAAATTTATTTTTTTTAATTGAAGTATAGTTGATTTACAGTGGTGTGTTAATTTCTGCTGTATAGCAAAGTGACTCAGTTACACATATATACACATTTTTAAAATATTCTTTTCCAGTATGGCTTATCCCAGGATATTGAATATACTTCCCTGTGTTGTACAGTAGGACCTTCGTCGTTTATCCATCCTATAAGTAATAGTTTGCACCTGCTAATCCCAAACTCCCAGTCACCCCTCCCCCCACCCTGCCACAGCAACCACAAGTCTCTCCTCTATCTCTGTGAGTCGGTTTCTGTTTTGTAAATAAGTTCGTTTGTGTCATATTTTAGATTCCACACATCAGTGATATCATATGGTATTTGTCTTCTCTGTCTGGCTGACTTCACTTAGAGTGATAATCGCTAGCTCCATCCATGTTGCTGCAAATGGCATTATTTTGTTCTTTTTTAAATGGCTGAGTCCTATGTTCATTCAACTCTTCATCAGCTGGGCCAGGACTGAGACCGTCCTGCAGAAAACAGAAAATTCCGTTCAGTTGCTCAGTTGTGTCCGACTCTTTGTGACCCCATGAATCGCAGCACGCCAGGCCTCCCTGTCCATCACCAACTCCCAGAGTTCACTCAGACTCACGTCCATTGAGTCCGTGATGCCATCCAGCCATCTCATCCTCGGTCGTCCCCTTCTCCTCCTGCCCCTCCTGTTCTGTCCACTTTCCGTCACTCATTCAACCAGCACCCACCATGTACACAGCTCTGAGACGATTCAAAGAGGGGCCATGGGGATCATGTCTCTACAGCTCAGGCAAAGAGGATGAGATTATTTCTTTTAAGAAAATTTCCTTCTATCAGTAGTTAGTGGGGGTCATCCCCCTCATGCCTGGTCCAGCCTTGATCATAGAGAGGTGGCTGATTAACATCATATTGAAGTCCTTTGGAAAAGGCAGTGGCCTGTGGATCTGGAAGTCTGGGTTCTAGGTCTACCACATCTGTTAAGTTTTATTTACCCACCTGTCAATTTCAGGCTTGAACATTCTGTGTTTCTGATTTTTGTGGCCCACATTGTATAGAAAGATGCCTCAAGGAGCCTCCCACCCAAGACCTGCAAGTCTAAGTTTCATGTACAAAGTTACAGATAGAAATCCCAGACGAAAGTGGTCACAAGGCAGACTTATGCCTGGTGCCAAATGGGAGGCATAGGGTGTGCCAGGAGTCAGTGGGAGGAGGAGACCAGTGGGCGTCCTGGTTGAGACTGACCAGGAGCCAGAATGTGACCTGTGCCTTCCATTTACCCCTCAGTCTTTGCACTCAAGCCAAGGGCCAGCTTACAAGGGTCCTCAAATATACCTGAGCTTCTATATAAATCTCCAGGTATCCCACTGTCCCCAAGGGAAAAAAGGCACAAGGGTAAAGAGTTGATGGCATGTGGAATATGTCAGAGGAAAATAATTCGACCTCAACATTCTGATCAGGAAGGAAAGGAAACTAATATTTAAGAGGATGCTAATGAAGTGTCAGACACTATGCTTCATGTGTTTTTTCACTTAATCAGTATGACAAGGTGGGTCTTTTATCTCCACTCTCCTGAAAAGGAATGGAGGCTCAGAGAGGTTAAGCGACTTGCCTAAAGTCTTAGAGCAAATGAGTGGAAATGCTGAATCTCAAATTCAGATCTACTTCCAAACTGGGGTGGCTGCCTAGTCTTCCAGGAGGTAAGTGATTTTCCTGGGGCTACTCAGAGGGTTAGTGCCCCTGCCGGGGCACTCTGCTCAGTATTTTTACTACATGTGGGGAGAGGGCAAATTAGCCAAGACGGCATGTTCAGGCTCTCTCACCAAGAAAAGTTATGACCAACCTAGACAGTATATTCAAAAGCAGAGACATTACTTTGCCAACAAAGGTCCGTCTAGTCAAGGCTATGGTTTTTCCAGTAGTCATGTATGGATGTGAGAGTTGGACTGTGAAGAGAGCTGAGCGCTGAAGAATTGATGCTTTTGAACTGTGGTGTTGGAGAAGACTCCTGAGAGTCCCTTGGACTGCAAGGAGATCCAACCAGTCCATTCTGAAGGAGATGGGCGCTGGGATTTCTTTGGAGGGAATGATGCCGAAGCTGAAACTTCAATACTTTGGCCACCTCATGTGAAGAGTTGACTCATTGAAAAAGACCCTGATGCTGGGAGGGACTGCAGGCAGGAGGAGAAGGAGACGACAGAGGATGAGATGGCTGGATGGCATCATGGACTCGATGGACATGAGTTTGGGTGAACTCTGGGAGTTGGTGATGGACAGGGAGGCCTGGCGTGCTGCGATTCATGGGGTCGCAAAGAGTCGGACACGACTGAGCGACTGAACTGAGCAGCTGCGCACGCGCATCACGAGACACCTGGTCACGGGCTACTTTGTGCAGTAGGCCTGTGGGAGCTCCGCCTAGAAAGCCGCGGCGCCTCGGCTGTGTCCGTGGGGTCAGCCAGAGAGGAGAGACTGTAGCGTGTCTGCTGCTACGGCCGCTGTGCCAGCCAGGAGACAATAAGCCCATCAGCAATTCCTACGCTCCTTGAGTTTTCTTCCAGCTTCCCCGCTTGCACCTTGTCTACCAAGGGTTCAACGAACAGTGCGCGTAGGCGAGATACAGCGAGACAACTGGCGTCACTAACACTGCGAACGGCGATACACTACCTGCTGATATTTTGAGCCCAGGAGGCACCACAGAACCGCAGAGAACGGCAGGGTTTCAGCCTTGGCACTGTATACACGTGGGCCACCGCGTTCTTTGTTGGAGGCGTCTTGTGCATTGTGGGACTGGCCTTTACAGCCAGCTGCCAGAAGCATCCTCCACCTACGACAACCAGAAATGCCTCCAGACGTTTTCCAGTGTCTTCTGGAAGGCAACATCGCCCCTGGTTGAGAACTACTGAAGGAGAGCTACAGGCCTGTCTCATAACAGCTTCCTATCCTTTCTATTCAGAAAGGTCTAGACAAACAGGAAAATGTCCAGTCTATACTGACATCTGTGGGTAGACCACCAGCAACATCAAGGGTGAGGGTGATGATGACGGTGGCCACAAACACAGCAGCCGTCATTTAGCAAGTGACTGCCATGTGTTACCATGCTAAATACTTGTATGTATCTTCTCATCTATTAGCTATATTAGGATTCCCTGGTGGCTCAGATGGTAAAAGCATTTGCCTGCCATGCGGGACTCCTGGGTTTGATCCCCGGGTCGGGAAGATCCGCTGGAGAAGGAAATGGCAATCCACTCCAGTACTCTTGCCTAGAAAATTCCATGGATGGAGGAGCCTGGTGGGCTACAGTCCATGGGGTCGCAAAGAGTCGGACACGACCTAGTGACTTCACTTTCTTTCTCACCTACATTATCACTATTTTCCAGATAAAAAAAAGCCCTGAGGTTTAGAAAGGTTAAGTGACCCATCCAAGGTCTCAGTGCTAGTATATAGCGGAGCTAGGATGCTTTACTTTCCTACGGCTTCTATAACAAAGTTACAACTTATAACACAAATTTGGACTTTCCTGGTGGAGCAGTGGATAGGAATCTACCTGCCAATGCTGGGGCACAGGTTCGATCCCCAGTCTGGGAAGATTCCCCATGCTGAGGAACTACAACTAGAGAGTCTGAGTACCTAGCGCCTGTGCTCCAAAACAGGAGAAGCAATCGCAGTGAGAAGGCTGTACACAGCAACAAAGAGCAGCTTCTGGTCGCCACAGTTAAGAGAAAGCCCTTGCAAAGCAACAAAGACCCAGAGCAGCCGGAAGTACATAAAATTTTAAAAATAACACAAACTTATTTTCTTATCGTTTAGAGGTCCAAAGCCTAAAATCAGTCTCACTGGGCTAAAATCAAAACATTGGCAGGACCATGCTCCTCTTTTTGTTTTTTTTTGGCCACATGGAGATCAGGATGCGGATATCTTTGAGGGGGCCATTACTTAGCCTCATAGATAGGATTCAGACCCATATCTGCTGGACTTCAATTCACACCTGTTTCCTTGGCCCCGTCCTGCCTGAATTGATACATCCCACAGGCCAGGTGCTGGGGGAGATGCAGAGGTTGATCAGACACGCCCAGGGAGTAGCAGGTACGAGGTATGTTGAGTACAGGAGAGCTGCTGAGAGAGGAGCAGAGAAGGGGTTCTAGACACACTGGGCAGGCAGGGCAGGGCGTGGGGAGTGGGCTCAAGAGGCAACTGGGCAGACCTGATTCTGTCCCTGCTGCACAAGCTAAGTTCACATCTCAGCACCAACTTCCAACCTAACTACAAATATATCTGCAGCTCACCCTGTCCTGAAGGACCACCCTGCTCTAGCCCATGCCTGCCAGGATGCGGTCCCATTGGTGGGATTTATTTGCCCAGTTTGGTCCCATCAATTCAGTTCAGTTCAGTTGCTCAGTGGTGTCTGACTCTTTGCGACCCCATGAACTACAGCACGCCAGGCCTCCCTGTCCATCACCAACTCCCGGAGTCCACTCAAATCCATGTCCATTGTATCAGTGATGCCATCCAACCATCTCATCCTCTGTCGTCCCTTTCTCCTCCTACCCTCAATCTTTCCCAGCATCAGGGTCTTTTCAAATGGTCAGCTCTTTGCATCAGGCGGCCAAAGTATTGGAGTTTCAGCTTCAACATCAGTCCCTCCAATGAACACCCAGGACTGATCTCCTTCAGGATGGACTGGTTGGATCTCCTTGCAGTCCAAGGGACTCTCAAGAGTCTTCTCCAACACCACAGTTCAAAAGCCTCAATTCTTTGGCACTCAGCTTTCTTTATAGTCCAACTTTCACATCTATACATGACCACTAGAAAAACCATAGCCTTGACTAGATGGACCTTTGTTGGCAAAGTAATGTCTCTGCTTTTTAATATGCTCTCTAGGTTGGTCATAATTTTCCTTCCAAGGAGTAAGCATCTTTTAATTAAAATTAAAAACAAAACAAAACAAAAAACCCAGAGCAGATGGAATATAATTATCTCTGCTTCCTCTTGAAACTCACCCTACACCCTACAAATGGCAGTAAAGGAATTCAGACATATGACTCCACAAGGTCAAAAGGGAAAGGAGAGATGACAGCCACATTGGAAAGAGTCCAGTCCAGGTTTGAAAGCTGGAAAAGCTGAAGGCTGAGTGTGACTTAGCAGCCTGGCAAAGACTGAGGCTCAAACCTGCAGACTGGGGAAACCAACAAAAGCTGAAGGCAGAGAAGAAACCCCAGAAAGATTCTGCGGATACTACCAAAAGCCAGGGTATGAAATGGGGCTGGAAAGGGGAATTTGCAGCTCAAATTCATCCCTTCCTTTGGTCTTTCCTGCCAATAAAATAACATAAAAATATAGCAAACAGAGACAATGCAACAGGCATAAGAAAACATCAGCATCCTCAGAAAGATGAGATACTACATATATAAAACAAGAACAGAATGCTATAAGAAAAGAATATTCTAAGAACAAGGAAGAATGCTAAGAATTTAAAATATGACCAAAAAAATGTAAAAGTTCAAGAGAAGCATTCAAAGACAGTTGAGAAAATGTCTCATGAAGTGGAACCAAAAAAGACAGAGAGAAAAGAGGCAAAAACGAATTCCTCCAGGAAGCCTAACATTTAATGGTAAGAATTTCAGAAGTGATTAAGTGGAGCAAAAATCAAGGGGACGCAATTATCAAAGAATACCTGGAAATTTCCCAGAAATGAATGACATGAATTTTCAGAATGAGAAGACTATGGACTCCCCAGAAAAGTGAATAAAAAGATGCACAACGGGGCTCATCATCATTACCTCCCAGAACGCAGGGTGTAAAGAGAGTGTCCCACACATCTATCAATTATAAAAAGTAGCAAGGTCAAATATCCGGAAAAGGATCAACACTCAGATGAAACCAGATGAACCAACACTCAGATGAGCATCCGTGGATTTGACAGCAGCAGTCCTGAAGCTCTGAGCTGACTCTAAAATTCTACGGGAAAATTATCTCCAGCCTAGACGTGGACAGAAGCCAAACTAAATATTGAGTGGAAGGGTAGAAGAACCACATTTAGGGGCACAAGAAGCTTCACACAAAAAATCCAGCCCGCCCCATGCACCTTTTCCTGGAGGATTTGCCCCATGAAAGCGGAAGAGTGAACTGCGTGAGAAACTCAAAGGACCCAGGGACCAGGGGGCGCCTGGGTGATGCCAGGGGTAGCCAGTTTGACTAGGAGGAGGAGGGAGGTGCAGGGGAATTCTGCCAGCCAAGAAAAAAGTGAAACTGGTTGATTTTCTATGTGTTTGTCCAGAGTGAAAGGAGATGCACTCTTCTGCTGGAGTTTGGGGGATGAACTTATGATGGAAAATCCAGCTCCTCCAAGAGGCGCCTCCCTTCCACTCCTCTCCCCACAAGGCTTCCTTCCCTGGTTCCCCACACCTTCTGTGGTGATCCTAGGAGGCAGCGCCTGTGATCAGTGGATTTGGTGGAAGCCACTCTGAAAACTCTCCTTACAAACGAGAAAGCTAGGGGCCAGCGAGGTGCCCGGGGCACAGAGATGGGAAGGTGAGTTGGTCATTCACTGGGTACTCTTTCCAGAACTCCTTTCTGATTCATTCAAGACAAGATCAGTAACAACAATAGCAAGAACCAAAGACAACCAAAGGAACCCTGGCCGGTGAGCACAATGAGGTCCCACCTGGGCCAGTGTTCCCCCCTCAGCTTTGCCCTCGGCCACCCTGCCTGGTAACTGCCACATTTCTAAAACATACCAACTGAGGCTTCTGAGTTACTTTTCATTGCCACCACTGAAGCAAGAACACAGAGATGTAACTGAGTGTGTAGACCGTGGGCGGGCCACTGTGAACCTCCGAAGGAAAATAAATTGGGCTTGGGAGTGCAGAGAAGAAACCAAACCCAAGTCTCTTCAGAACCAGGCGCCCTGACCCCCAGTGCCCCTAGCTAGCTTCTTCTTACTTAAGAACCCAGGCCAGGGCCGTCCTACAAAACCCAGTCATCTGAGGTTGCCCCTGATGTTGACTTTTCAGAGGTCTCCCTTTGATGCGCGGTCTCTCCTCCACCTTTTGCGAGGGCTTGGCTGACCTCCGAGGCTCTGTCACGAAGGCGTTAGGGATGAACGCTGTCTGCAGCATCCGCCCTTGACTACAGAAGAGAGGAAACCCGGTGCTGTGCAGCCGTCCCAGGACGTTCTTCCTCTGCGGCTCAGTGTCCCAGGCTGTGGCGCTCACCACCCACACCCCAGCGTGAGGCCTGACGTGGGAGGGCAGGGACCCCGGGCTGGAAGTTAGGAGTCCAGGGCGCGAGTCTTACCTCTGTCACTGCCGTGCTGTGGGACCTTGGGCAAGTCACCTGTCCTGTCTGCACCTCAGTCTGCTCTCCTGCAAAGCGCGCGGGCTGGGACGGTGACCTCCCTCTCCCGCTCCCTCCATCCTGTGACTCCCGCCTCCCCAGCTTGGTCCAGGACACAGGCCCCCACCGCCCTCCCCGTGGCTCGCCTGCCTCCCACACCTTCCATTCCAGAAGGAAGGCCCTCCCCTTTCCTGTCTGTGCGGGGGGGCCTGGCAGGCGCTGGGCAGCAGACAGCGACAGGAGGTGCGGGAACAATCCCGGCCATTCAGGCCGCCCGCCCGCAGGGAGCGCTGGCCCGCAGCCAGTCACCACGGC
>SJXQ01005886.1:0-17941 GCA_006408695.1 Aepyceros melampus | reverse complement strand
GGGGGGGGGGAGGGGTCAGAAGGGGGTGACACATGTGTATCCGTGGCTGATTCATGTCGATGTACGGCAAAAACCATCATAGTATTGTAAAGTAATTATCCTCCAATTAAAATTAATTAATTAATTAATTTAAAAAAAGATCCCACATGCTTCAGGGCAACTAAGCCCATGTGCCACAACAAAGACCCAGCACAGCCAAAAGGAAAAAAAAAAAAAGGAAAATGAAGATGATGGCCCGTTGGCTATATGGTGCAGGGTGTCACAACAAAGCTTCTGGAGTTGGACCACTGGGTTCAAATCCTGCACTCAACTAGCCACTGTGCTCACCATCACCATCATCATATGTCTGCTTTCGCCCCCTTGAGGGCCTGGGCAGCGGCCTGGGCTTTGTCATGCCCCAGCGCTTCACAGAATCTAGTCTCTTCCAGAGTTCCCCGTGGCAGGAAATGTCACTGCCATCCACGTAGCCTCTGAGGCCAGAAACCCACTAAAGTCAGCCTGTCACCAGTCTGCCACGCCCATCACCAAGCCCTTTCAGATCTACCTTCCTTTCCTACACAGCTCCTTACTAATCTCCTCTAGCATCCCTATCCCTGCTGGGGTCCAGGCTTCTGTCTTCTCTCACCTGTATGCTGCCACTGCTGCCCAACGGGCCAGGACTGCCTCTGCTCTGGGTCCCTGCAGTCCTCCACAGCAGCTGCAGTGATCTTTAAAAACCCCATTCTACTTCACACTAGAATTTTACGATGGTCAGCAAGTCCTCTGTACAGATCTGGATTCTGCCGACCCCTCCAGTCTCCGCCCTGTCTGAATTCCGCCCTGTCACTCTGTCCCGTTGTGGCCACCGGACCTTTGCAAATGCCAGAGCACTCTTTCCTCACCTCCTGGCGCTTCTGATACTTTAACTCAAGCATCACGTCAAATTCCCATGCGGTGCACCCTCACAGTACTTGGTGTTTAATAACTGCTGGCTGAACCGAAGCATCGAGCAAGGACCAAGCATAGGTCATAGGGTTTGAGTCTTTCCACCACAAGTGGCCACCAGTAATGAGACACTAAGACAGACAGGCTGTGAATGCTATGGAGCTCAGTGTGGGCGAGGGTGCTGAGCAGGGGACGACAGGAAAGGGCAAGCTGCACAAGAGAGGGAAAAGCTGAGTGGCGCCATGTGGTCATTAAACAAGTGTTAGTCACTCAGTCGTGTCCGACTCTGCAACCCCATGGACTGCTTTGTTCATGGAATTCTCCGGGCAGGAATACTGGAGTGGGTTGCCATTCCATTCTCCAGGGGATCTTCCAACCTAGGGATCAAACCTGGGTCTCCTGCATGGCAGGCAGATTCTTTACCATCTGAGCCACCAGGGAAGCGAAACAAGGGTTTAATTAACATTAAACAAAGGTTTAATTAAATAAGGGCTTTGAGATCTGTATCTGAACCCCCGTATATACCTGTCACTAAGTGCCAAATCCTCTGGCACTTTAAGTCTATTTGACTGTCTCCTCCACCCTAAGTGGGAAGCACATTGCTGTTGAAATTTTTTTACAGAGGAAACCATGGCCCAGAGAGATTAACTAACTGGTCTAAGGTCACCAACGGAGGTGGGCTGTGAACTCAAGCAACCCGACTTCAGAGTCTGCTCCACATTTCAAAGAGTTGACCATCAGAAAGAACATTTGATCACTTACTCTGTGCCAAGAACTTTTCTAAGAAATTTACAAAGAAGGTTTAATTTGTATCTTTTTTATTTTTAGAACTCATCTCACCCCATTTTTTTTTTTTCTCCTTCTTCCAGGTCAGCTGGGTATCACAATCTCCATCTTACAAGTGAAGAAACTGTACTGCAGAAAGTTTAACTAACTTGTCTGAGGTCACACAGCCAGCAAAAGTGATGAAACTAGCTGGAGTTTCATTCTTTTAACTCTTTTCAGAGTTCATTCTTTTAATCATTCCACACCTTCTGCTCTACGAAGGTGCATTATTATTGTTATTTTACTAGTATTTTGTCAGGTGGAGAAAGGAGGAGGGACATTGTAGCTGGGAAGAACAGTGGGCGTGAAGACTGGGAGATGGGGGTGAGGATGAACACTTTGGAAAGGGAAGTGCAGGACTGGGGAGCGGGGTGGGGCAGCGAGCAGGGTGGGGCTGTGAGGGGCCCCAGACAGCGGAGCTGAGTGTTCAGGGAAGGACAGAGTGGAGATTGAATGTGAGGGATGTTTGGGGATTAAGCTATGGAAGAATTTCCTGCACAGGCAGATGCTAGCACACTTTACTCTCTCCAGAATCCCTAGGTTGCAGATTCCACGTAAGCTGTTTGAAACTAGGAGCCTCAGAGCTCCTGACCTGGCTCTGCTGAGCACCCTTTGGGAAGTTACTGAACCTGTCTGAGCCTCCATCCCTTTCCCGCACTACGGAGGTAATAAACAGGACCTTCTTCATGAGGCAAAAACGAGGTTATGAATATAAAGCCCCTGGCAGAGTGCTTGGAATAAAGCAGCCTTTTGAGATCTCATTTCTCTCCCTTCCCCAGCCTCTAGAAAGGTCTCCTCAAAGCCCCAGGCTCACACGAATTGAGGCTAAAATCGGCTGACTGAGAACCACCAAGGTCCCCCTGGAGGCCCCAGGTCAGTACGATGAGGAAGAAGAGAGGTATCCAAAGTGTCAAGCTATCCAAAGCGCGTCCGAGACTGCGGAAAAATGAGTAATTAAAATTTATGTCCTTTTCCTTCCTGCTGTGTCAACTCGGGGTTATATAACTGAACTTCTCTCTGAGGGAGCCCTTGGGGGCCTCCAGGAGGCAGGGTTGGTGGTGACATAAATAAATATTTCTCTGCTCTCTGCCCCGGGTTTGGGCTCTGAGCAAACACCACAGCCTGAAAGCGAGGCCGTGACAAGGAGGAAGCTGGGGGAGGTGAGTTCAGGGCTGCAAGTCAGGAGACCTGTATTCCAGGCCCAGTCCTGACTGGGAGGACGTGGACATCAGGCGACTAGAGAGCTGGGAGGAGAGATCACGGTGTGATCTGGGGAATGCTGGGACCCTTGGGCAGGTCTTTCCAGCCTGCTCCCTGCATCCAGGCCTGGCATTCGAAGCCCTTCCCATCTCTCTCCTGTCTCCTCCCCCATTCCCTCTTGGCACCCACACACCCCTAACCTTGGTTCTCTGGGACTACTGAGTCCCCCACAATCCCACAGGATTTGTCCCTCTCCTGGAAAGTCCTCCCCTTCCTGTGACATGGTGGGGTGGTGAAGGCGGCAGAGGGGGTTTAGAGCTAGAGATGGGCTTGAAGGAGAAGAGGGAGACGGAGGGTGAGATGGATGGCAACCTGGATGCAATGGACATGACTTGGGCAAACTCCGGAAGAGGGTGAGGGACAGGGAAGCTTGGCACGCTGCAGTCCGTGAGGTTGCAAAGAGTCAGACATGACTTGATAATGGGACAACAGTGGGCTTGAATTCTGACCTGAGCGTCTTTAGGCTTGTGACTTAAGCTCTCTGAGCCTGTTTCCTCATCTGTAAACTAGACTTGGTGATTCCTGTCTTTTTCCTGGTTGCAATGATCAAATGAGATAATCATTGCTAACAATAATCAGACTCATCTCTTCCATGCAGCCTCTACGTGTTCATGGATTCATTTCCCAAGGAGCTCCTAAAATAGAAGGCAAGACAGACCTGTTTGCTAATTATAACACTTTTCTGTGATAAGTGCTATAAGCAAAGTACCTATGAGGTGCTGGGAATTCTCAGAAAAGATCGACCTACTTGAGATCCAGGGGAGACTTTGGACAGATCCTGGAGGAGGAAACTAGTATTTATTAATGCCCACTATGCCTCAGGCTGAAGCTCCAATACTTTGGCCACTTGATGTGAAGGCCAAGGCATGGGAAAAGACCCTGACACTGCGAAAAACTGAAGGCAAAAGGAGAAGGGGGCGGCAGAGGATGACCTGGTTAGATAACATCACCAACTCAATGGACATGAATTGGAGCAAACTCTGGGAGACAGTGAAGGACAGAGGAGACTGGCATGCTGCAGTCCATGGGGTCACAAAGAGTCAGACACGACTTAGCAACTGAAAAACAACAAGCATCAGTCACTCTTCTAGAGGCTTGGAAAGTATTGCTAAACACCTTATGCATGCAAAACCCTCACAAATGCCTGATTTATTTATACGATAAGGCTAAATAATTGTACTTGCACTTGTACCACAATTTTTTAGTCAAAACTCAGGACACTTGTCCTCAGTTCAGTCCAGTCGCTAGTTGTGTCCAACTTTTAGCGACTCCATGGACTGCAGCATGCCAGGCTTTCCTGTCCATCACCAACTCCTGGAGTTTACTCAAACTCATTTCCGTCAAGTCTGTGATCCATCCAACCATCTCATCCTCTGTTGTCTCCTTCTCCTCCCGCTTTTGATTTTTCCCAGCATCAGGCTCTTTTCAAATGAGTCAGTTCTTCACATCAGGTGGCCAAAGTTTTGGAGTTTCACCTTCAGCATCAGTCCTTCCAATGAATAACAGGACTGATTTCCTTTAGGATGGACTGGTTGGATCTCCTTGCAGTCCAAGGGACTCTCAAGAGTCTTCTCCAACACCACAGTTCAAAAGCATCAATTCTTCGATGTTCAGCTTTCTTTATAGTCCAACTCTCACATCCATACATGACTACTGGAAAAACCATAGGTTTGACCAGAAGGACCTTTGTTGGCAAAGTAATATCTTTGCTTTTTAAAATGTTGTCTAGGTTGGTCACAGCTTTTCTTCCAAGGAGAAAGCATCTTTTCATTTCATGGCTGCAGTCACCATCTGCAGTGATTTTGGAGCCCCCCAAAATAAAGTCTCTCACTGTTTCCCCATCTATTTGCCATGAAGTGATGGGACTGGATGCCATGATCTTAGTTTTCTGAATGTTGAAGTATAGGCCAACTTTTTCACTCTCCTCTTTCACTTTCATCAAGAGGCTCTTTAGTTCTTCTTCACTCTCTGCCATAAGGGTGGTGTCATCTGCATATCTGAAGTTATTGATATTTCTCCCAGCAAACTTGATTCCAGCTTGTGCTTCATCTAGCCCGGCATTTCGCATGATGTACTCTGCATGTAAGTTAAATAAGCAGGGTGACAATATACAAGCTTGACATACTCCTTTCCCGATTTGAAACCAGTCTGTTGTTCCATGTTCAATTCTAATTGTTGCTTCTTGACCTGCATATGGATTTCTTAGGAGGCAGGTCAGGTGATCTGGTATTCTCATCTCTTTCAGAATTTTGCACAGTTTATTGTGATCCACACAGTCAAAGGCTTTGGCATAGTCAATAAAGCAGAAGCAGATGTTTTTCTGGAATTCTCTTGCTTTTTCAATGATCCAACAGATGTTGGCAATTTGATCTCTGTTCCTCTGCCTTTTCAAACCAGCTTGACTATCTGGAAGTTCATAGTTCACCTGGCTTCAGTTCACCTGAAGCCTGGCTTGGAGAATTTTGAGCATTACTTTGCTAGCGTGTGAGATGAGTGCAATTGTGTGGTAGTTTGAACATTCTTTGGCATTGCCTTTCTTTGGGATTCAAATGAAGACTGACCTTTTCCACTCCTATGGCCATTGCTGAGTATTCCAAATTTGCTGGCATATTGAGTGCAGCACTTTCACAGCATCATCTTTCAGGATTTGAAGTAGCTCAGCTGGAATTCCTTCACCTCCACTAGCTTTGTTCGTAGTGATGCTTCCTAAGGCCCACTTGACTTTGCATTCCAGGATGTCTGGCTCTAGGTGAGTGATCACACCATCGTGGTTATCTGAGTCCTGAAGATCTTTTTTGTATAGTTCTTCTGTGTATTCTTGCCACCTCTTCTTAATATCTTCTGCTTCTGTCCCTACCATTTTTGCCCTTTATTGTGCTCATCTTTGCATGAAATATTTCCTTGGTATCTCTAATTTTGTTGAAGAGATCTCTAGTCTTTCCCATTCTATTGTTTCCCTCTATTTCTTTGCATTGATCACTGAGGAAGGCTTTCTTATCTCTCCTTGCTATTCTCTGGAACTCTGCATTCAAATGAGTATATCTTTCCTTTTGTCCTTTGCCTTTTGCTTCTCTTCTTTTCTCAGCCATTTCTAAGGCCTCCTCAGACAATCATTTCGCCTTTTTCTTGAGGATGGTCTTGATCCCTGCCTCCTGTACAATGTCATGAACCTCTGTCCATAGTTCTTTAGGCATTCTGTCTATTAGATCTATTCCCTTGAGTCTATTTGTCACTTCCACTGTATAATCATAAGAGATATGATTTAGGTCATACCTGAATGACCTAGTGTTTTTCCCTACTTCCTTCAATTTAAGTCTGAATTTGGCAATAAGGAGTTCATGATCTGAGCCACAGTCACTTCCCAGTCTTGTTTTTGCTGACTGTATAGAGCTTCTCCTCTTTGGCTGCGAAGAATATAATCAGTCGGAAATCAGTGTTGTCCATCTGATGACGTCCATGTGTAGAGTCTTCTCTTGTGTTGTTGGAAGAGGGTGTTTGCTACGACCATTGTGTTTTCTTGGCAAAACTCTGTTAGCCTTTGACCCGCTTTATTTTGTACTCCAAAGCCAAATTTGCTGTTACTCCAGGTATCTCTTGACTTCCTACGTTTGCATTCCAGTCCCTTATAATGAAAAGGACATCTTTTTTGGGTGTTAGTTCTAGCAGGTCTTGTAGGTCTTCATAGAACCACTCAACTTCAGCTTCTTCAGCATTGCTGGTTGGGGCATAGACTTGGATTATTGTGATATTGAATGGCTTGCCTTGGAAATGAACAGAGATCATTCTGTCATTTTTGAGACTGCATCCAAGTACTGCATTTCAGACTCTTTTGTTGACCATGATGGCTACTCCATTTCTTTTAAGGGATTCCTGCTCACAGTAGTAGATATAATGGTTATCTGAGTTAAATTCACCCATTCCAGTCCACTTTAGTTCGCTGATTCCTAAAATGTCGATGTCCACTCTTGCAATCTCCTGTTGGACCACTTCCAATTTGCCTTGATTTATGGACCTAACATTCCAGGTTTCTATGCAATATTGCTCTTTACAGCATCAGACTTTACTTGCATCACCAGTCACATCCTCAACTGGGTGTTGTTTTTGCGTTGGCTCTGTCTCTTCATTCTTTCTGGAGTTATTTCTCCATTGATCTCCAGTAGTATATTGGGCACCTACCCACCTGGAGAATTCATCTTTCAGTATCCTATCTTTTTGCCTTTTCATTGTCGTTGCAAAGGATTTGGGGTCCACAAAGAGTCCAAAAGGAGAACCAGAAGCTATAGAATGAATGTAGAAACACCAGAACTTGCAGGATAGCCCAGACTTCTCTCCACAGTGCCTGGTCTGGCCATGCACTTGCCATACAATAATTGTCTAACAAGTGCTTAGTGGATTGAGGGCAGTGTGTGTGTGTGTGTGGTTCCACTCCTTCATGCTGCTGGGATATTCTACTGTAAATGAACAGAAACTACTAGCTGTCTTCCCTAAGGATCCTTTGTTGGAGAAAAAATTGCTGAGACCTTGGCCTTCTGCATGGTGTCTCTCTTTTATTCCAATGCCATCCATCTACTTCTGGCTGGTCACAGAATAAAGCCATCATTCTTTGTCTTATCATCCAAAATCTTTCATTAACCTTTTCCAGTTTTATCCACCAGCACCTATCTCCTCCCTTTCTTCCCAACCCTAGGCAGGGAATGAGTGACTTCCTGTCTCCTTAAACTCACCCATGCCTCACCTGTGCCTCCCACACTGGGAAGATATTACTAGCTGCACAGTTATCTCCCCACTGAAGAGATGGAGTCTGTTTCTTTACTCCCTTGAATCTAGGTGGGCCCCATGACTGCTGGGACCACTAGGATATGGCAGAAGCAACACTGGATGTTGGGGTTAAAGCCCTTCAGGGAAGCTTCTGCTTCCTGCCTCTCAGAATGCTCGCTCCTTCTTGGAACCCAGCTGACATGCGCTAAGAAGCCCCAAGCTTGTGCAGAGGCCACGGGTAGATATGTTAGCTGACAGCCCCAGCTGTACTCCCAACTGACAGCCACGTGTCACTAAGCTGCCACGTGAGTGAGCCACCACAGACACCCAGACCAGCTAAGCCTTGAGATGTGAATGTCAGGCAAACCCCAAGCGAGGACCTCTCCATTGAGTCCGCTCAACCTATAGAGCCATCAAGCCACTAAGTCTTGGAGCAGCTGGTTACATAGGGACAGATAATCAGCAAATTGGCCTTTTCTCCAGTGCCGTCTTCCCAATGCTACCCCAATCTAAAGCTTCCTCGGTCATGACACCCGACTGTCTTCTCCTCCCCAGGACACCTCTTCCACCTCTGATGACTTATAATTGTTTGCACCAATCATGATGGCTTGAGATCCCTGGACCGACTTTTCTTTTAAAACATTAAAAAATAACCTGTAAACAGAAATGTTCTATTGTTTCTGAAATGGAAAACTTGCCATCGATAGAAAGCAACAAAATAAATTTGATGAAACAGATCAATGTCATTCTAGCTGGACAGTGTTACCTCCCAAAGTGTCTGGGCCCAAGGCAGGTCTTCTGTTTAAAAAAATGGAGTGAGTGTTGTAGCCAGACTCTGAGATTCAGAATCCAGGTAGTTACAGCAGACCAGCATCTGGATCCCTGGATTACATGACCGTAAAAAATGCTGAGTTCTAGTTCTGTTTCTTGCACTGACCCCAGACTTAACCACCCTGACTTCTGACAGCTCCTGCAGCAGCTCCTGGGTTTGTTTCTTTTATTATTTAAGTAGTTCCTTCAGAGTATTTTCAATGTGGGTCTTTGTGTATTCCACCTTCTAAGGCTTTATTTGTCTAAGAATATTTTTAGTATGACCTCATGTTTGAATGATGATTTGGCTGCCTTTAAAATTCTGGATTGAAAGGGTTGTCTTCTTTCAATTCTTATAATAACATTATTCCTTGACTTCCTTGATCAAGTGTTGTTACTGAGATGTATAACATCAGTCTAAATCTTGGCGCTTTGTAAGGGAGGCTATTTCTCTCTGCCCTTCCTCTTTGTATTTCAGATTTTCAATTTTATCACGATATTTTGTGTGGATTTTTCTGCTGTTGGCGACTCCATGAGTCCTTTCAGTCTGATTTCATTCATTTTCCTTTAATTCTGGAACATTTAATCTCTATTATTTCTTCAGTTCTTCCTTATTCTCCATTTTTCATCTTCTCTCCTTTCAGGACACCTACCTCTACTCTCCGTCTCTCTTTGATTTTCTTTTTCATTTGTTATCTCTTTATTTTTTCCTGCTTCCTCCTGGGACAGTTCTCAATCTGATTTTCCTCTTTACTGCATGTATGCGTGCTAAGTCACTTCAGTTGTGTCCGACTCTTTGTGACCCTATGGACCATAGCCTGGCCAGGATTCTCTGTCCATGAGGAATACCGACGTGGGTTGCCATGCCCTCCTCCAGGGGATCTTCCTGACCCAGGATCTAACCCACGTATGTCTCTTATGTCTCCTGCACTGGCAGGCAGGCTCTTTACCACTAGCACCACCTGAGAAATGTGAATTTAATTGTATCCAACCTGATATTTTAACCATCTATTGTGTCCTTTCTTTTTTTTTTTTCACTACAAATTTGTTTTATTTTCTTTTGTGTCAGAGCCTGATTCAGAGTTGATTTGACAGCCATATTGGCCCAAAACATATAATGAGGCAATGTGAAGCATTTCTGAATAAAGAAATGGAGAAAGAAACAGGCTCAAAGATGGCAATGTCTCTTTCGTTGTTGGGGCACAGGATCCAGCTGGATTGCAGAGCTCTGTTCTGTTTACAGAACGTGAGAACAGAGTGCCTTCCTCTGTGGCACTTCTGACCTGAGGCTAAGTAGAGGGGAGGCAAGGACTTCTGCCAGGTGGGTCCTTTATTTTAAATGGTGTGTCTTCCATGGGCTTCCCTGGTGGCACAGGGGTAAAGAATCTGCCTGCCAAGCAGGCATCACAGTTTGATCCCTGGGTCAGGAAGATCCCCTGGAGGAGGAAATGGCAATCCATTCCAGTCTTCTTGCCTAGAAAATCCCATTGACAGAGGACCCTGGGGGGCTGCAGTCCATGGGGTAGCAAAGGAGTGGGACACCACTTAGCAACTAACCAACAACAGTGGTAAGTTTCATAGCTAATCTTGTGCTTTGGTTGTCTCCTATGACTTCTTGTCCTCGTAATATTCTACAAAGGTCTTCCATTATCTTTTTAAGTATTAATAAAATTATCATGCTTTACTTCAAAATCTTGGTCCATCTACTTCGATCATTCTGCTTCAGATGACATATGCTGCTTGATTTACTGTCTTTTATAACAGTTGCTGTACTTCTTAGGCATCTAATTATTTTGGCGCGTGAATTCAAGTTCCCCTGGGGGTACTTGCTCTCAGCCTGGTAATGTGCCCTGCGGAAGAGCCAGAGGCACTTGGAAAAGAAAAAATGAGCCCAGGGGCAGAGAGACACAGGCTCCCCAGCCACTCTCTTCTGGTTGGCACGCTGCCTGTGTGTCTGGCAAGCTTCATCTCTGAGTTCCAGGGAGCAGCAGCCTTGGCAGGAGGTCAACTCTTTCGGTGGGATTCTACAGACTGGGGTGGGGCCTGGAGTTGGAAGGGCATTGATGGGCAAGTGAATGCCTGAGCCTTGGTCTGTTTTGATTGATTCCTCATCTCAGCAGGGCTTGGAGCTGCTCCAAGGGCTTCCGTGGCGACTCAGTGGTAAAGAACTTGCCTGCCAGTGCAGGAGACTCAGATTCGATCCCTGGGTCAAGAAGATCCCCTGGAGAAGAAAACAGCAACCCACTCCAGCATTCTTGCCTGGGAAACCCCATGGACAGAGGAGCCTGGTGGGTTGCAGTCCATGGGGTGACAAAATAGTTGGACATGTCTCAGCGACTGAAACAACAGACTCCCCCAAGGCTGTAGCTGCCAACTTCTGCACTACAGGGACAAGAGGCAGTGACTGTCCCAAGACAAGCAGCAGGGACCCAAAGCAGATAAGTGTCTTTAGAAGACAGTGCAGAGGTCACTCATTCCACACTGGAAGCGTGTGTACCACAGCACTGTGCCAGATGATGGGGGGAGACCATGGGATATGGTCCCTGCCCTCATGGGGTTCACACTCTGACAGCAGACTAACAAACTCAGCCTAGCTCCCTACTAAGGTTCCCATCCTCGTCCTGCCTTTCGAGCATCTCACTTAGTCTTTCTAAGCCTCAGTTTCTTCATCTGCAAAATGGAGATGATAAAAATATCATCTTGCTTTTCTTTAATCGACATATCTCATGCTTAAAGATAACTAAATTTGTCAACCTTGATTCTAGATTCACATTCTGCCACCTTTTCTTCTGGAGGACTGACAAGATATCTCATTTTCCCCCTATTCTCCCATAGGGTTAGGTTTTCAGGAGACACTTCATGCCAAGTGATTACAAATGATTAGCAAATGCCCAGCACGCTGAGTGCTCTCAAAAATATGAATTGCTGTTGTTATTATTCTATGATCAATGACATCGTTTCTGGGGATTAGGTAGGAACATGGAGCTGCTTCTGTACAATGAATAAATCCTCTTTTGTCCTCTGGGCAAACCAGTTACCGTAAAGGTCTGAGACTGGAGAGAAGACCAACGTAGGGCATCTACAGTTTCCACAAAAGAGGACAGAGTGGACTTGGCTCTTGGAAGAGTTTTGGTCAAGAAATAGTGAGAAAGGGGTTAGGAGTGGAGGGGGAGGTGAGGAAATAAACCAAGTGACGTTTTCCAGGAAGAACTACTAATATCACCACAGGCATTAGGAGTTTGGATAACCAGTCCCTTTTCTGCAGTTTCTTGCCTGTTCTTTTTTTTTTCCCCTTAATTGCTGAAGGGCAGTGCAGGGAGAAGGTTAGGACTTCCTGGAATCTCAGCCTAGCTTCTGCCTGGCCTCAGGGCCTGTGTCTCTCCAGGACCCAGGAGACCAAGTGCCCAGGGCTCACAAGACTTTTAGGGGCTCACAAAAAAAATGTTCCTTATTTCTTTCAAAGTCAGAAGAAAACAGGAACTTTTAGGATGAAGAAAACGTTTTAGTGTACCAATACAGTTATTAATATAACTGAATATTTTTTATGGAGGAAGGGGCCCACGAAGGCAAAATGGCGTCCTGGGTTAGCTCTGTGACCGCCAGCCCTCTGTGAACCTCAGCAGGGAGCGAGGGGAAACTCCTCACTTCCTGGGCTGCCGTGGGTGGGAAAGGGACTGAGGCACGTGGGGCATTTAGTGCTGTGTGGGCCCCAGCAAGCCCTCAGCAAGCAGGCATTAACCATTGACCATTTATTTCTCTCTGAGACCTGAAGGCTAAAACCTTAGGAATATCTGAAGGAGCGTTAGGGGATCAGGGATAGCAGCTGGGGGCACAAGTTACACAATTGCATTTTTAATTTTTTATTCATTTATTTTTATTTATTTTTCGGCCATGCAGTGCAGCATGTGGGATCTCATTTCCCCAACCAAGGATCAAAGCCATGCCCCCTGCATTGGGAGAGGGAGTCTTAACCACTTGTGAACCACCAGGGAAGTCCTTGTAGGGTTAATTTTTTTTGGCTGTGCCACGGGACATGTGGGAATTTAGTTCCCCAACCAGGGATCAGACCCATGCCCCCCTACATTGGAAGCACAGTGACTTAACCACTGGACCGCCAGGGAAGTCCCACACTATTGCTTTTTATTGCACAACAGATTGAAAGAGATGATCCCCGGTGGAGGAACAGGTAGAAGCTGCAGAAGGCCAGGCCCCATGTGCTGGGGGCTCTGCAAGAAACCAGACATGCAGCAGGAAAAAGAGGTCTCTCTGAACTTCCAGCACAAGCCAGAGGCAGGTGTTAGTCTTGACGAATGAGTGAGTGACTGAGTGAATGAATGAATGATGCATGAACTGTGGAAGAACTGAAACACCCTGATGCTCGTTGGCCCGAACAGCTGACGCAACAGGTACCAAGACACAAGCTTCTCTGAAGGGGAAGGGAAACCATCTTTATAAGTAAGGGCCTTGGATAGCATCCTCTTTAATAAATTGGGAAACCGAAGCTCAGGGAGGTGATGTGGCTTGAACAAAATCCCGCAGCTCGAAAGCCGAGGCCTCCCTCCCCGCTCTGCACCCCACCCTCCCTGCTGGCTGAGGCTGCCCTGGCCATCCAGGGTCTGCACGGACCCCTGACATGCCGGGAGCTGCCAACACTGCCCCCTCCACCTCCTCGAGCCGCCCACAGGGTGCCATAGGATCCGGCAGCCCTGCTGAGGGCCCCAACTGCTCAGGAGTGTCCGACCCAGGCGGGAGGCCCCTCACCACAGGCCTGGAAGCTGGCTGAAGAACAGGCCTCTCCTGTCTTTAGAGATCGCCACACCCCCTTTCCCTTCCTTAGGCCAAACTGCAGCCACCACCCCCGGGAGCTTCAAACCACAGGAGAGGTTCCAGCCCAGCTGCCACCCTCTGGTCCTACCCCTCAACTGTACTGACACCCAGCCCTGCTGAGGAATCCACGGAGACTTGCTGACTGGCAGCCTCGGGCTTGGCTTGGTCCCCTTTCTCCCTTCCTGCCTCCTCCTGCCATGGAGGACCTATCGTCCTGATAAGAAACTCCTTTGAAAGAAGACAAAGCAGGGTCCACCCTGCCAGATCCCAAAACAAAGAGTGGGATATCAGAAACCCAGACGCCAATGACTGCATCAGGAGGCCGGATGGATGGAGATGCAGAAACCGATAGGGCAGTGCGCTCTGTGCTTGGAGGTGGTCCAGGAGAAACAAACCCACCACTGATTCTGGGCTGCCTGCAGAGGCCCTGGTATGGTAGCCTCCAGGGTACACCCCAGCACAGGCACTGCTTAGCCAGCAATACCTGGCCCAGGTTAAAGAGGTTCCTGCTTTGGATTATTTTTCTTCAATACCAAACATATATCTTTTAAAAAGTAAATAGAACATATATAATTTGGGGTCTTTATTTTCAATATATATGAGGTGTTTTTTTTTTTTTTCCTTCTTTTTAATTAAAAGCGTTTACTGGGCAACTTAAAATCCACTTTACCTTTCCTTTTTTAACCTTCCATTCTATTTTATTGGAAGACTGGAAAGTAAAGGGAAATGTAGAATTCATATTCCCAGAGAATCTCCCAGATCACTGTAGTGACAAAGCACTTGGATAAGGAGACTTGAGGTCTCCCCTAATAGTTCTTCACTGGGTGTATCTCATCCTTTCTGGACTCCAGTTTCCTCACCTGAAGGAGCCCTCTATTACTTTTAAGGGTTCCTGTAGCATCTACTTCTGCTTTATTGACTATGCCAAAGCCTTTGACTGCGTGGATCACAACAAACTGTGGAAAATTCTGAAAGAGATAGGAATACCAGACCACCTGACCTGTCTCCTGAGATATCTGTATGCAGGTCAAGAAGCAACAGTTAGAACTGGACATGGAACAACAGACTGATTCCACATAGGAAAAGGAGTCTGCCAAGGCTGTATACTGTCATCCTGCTTATTTAACTTATATGCAGAGTACATCATGCGAAATGCCAGGCTGGATGAAGCACAAGCTGAATCAAGATTGCCAGGAGAAATATCAATAAACTCAGATATGCAGATAATACCACCCTTATGGCAGAAAGCAAAGAAGAACTAAAGAGCCTCTTGATGAAAGTGAAAGAAGAGAGTGAAAAAGTTGGCCTAAATCTCAACATTCAGAAAACTTAAGATTATGGCATCTGGTCCCATCACTTCATCACAAATAGATATGGAAACAGTGGAAACAGTGACAGACTTTATCTTTTTGGGCTCCAAAATCACTGCAGATGGTGATGGCAGTCATGAAATTAAAAGACGCTAGCTCTTTGGAAGAAAAGTTATGACCAACCTAGACAGCATATTAAAAAGCAGAGACATTACTTTGCCAACAAAGGTCTGTCTAGTCAAAGCTATGGTTTTTCCAGTAGTCATGTCTGGATGTGAGAGTTGAACTATAAAGAAAGCTGAGTGCCAAAGAATTGAGGCTTTTGAACTGTGGTGTTGGAGAAGACTCTTGAGAGTCCCTTGGACTGCAAGGGGATCCAACCAGTCCAACCTAAAGGAAACCAGTCCTGAATATTCATCAGAAGGACTGATGCTGAGGCTGGAACTCCAAAACTTTGGCCATCTGATGTGAAGAACTGACTCATTTGAAAGGGCCCTGATGCTTGGAAAGATGGAAGGTGGGAGGGGAAGGGGTGACAGAGGATAAGATGGTTGGATGGCATCACTGACTCAATGGACATGAGTCTGAGTAAACTCCAGGAGCTGGTGATCGACAGGAGGCCTTTTGTGCTTCAGTCCAGGGAGTCACAAAGAGTCGGACACGACTGAGCTACTGAGCTGAACTGAACTGTAGCTCCTACACCCTGTGATCCTGCAGGATAGGGATCAGACTAGATGTTGCTTTCCTCCTTTCAGAGCCTAGGGGGTCTTTAGGGGGCTATCAGGCTGGGAGAAGCAGCACAGTGTCCAGGCCTGTCCCTCAGGTGTAAATTCTACCAGCAGGGGATTCTTCCCTGAGAAAAGACCCTGATGGTGGCAGGAGAGAAGGCAAGGCTCAGAACATGGGATGCAGGACACAACTTTCAAGCTAGGGGGTAGGGACTGGATGGGAGATGAGGGTGGCGGTGAGCGGGTGGGTAGGAGGGGAGAACTTGGGGTGTCTACATCACTTCTGTAAAGAGACGCTCTCTCTGGAGAATCAAAGCTCTCCTCTCAAAGCCAAGAGCCCCAGTCCTCAGCCTGGGTTCATGCATTCCACAGACTTTCACTGAATGCCTGCTATGTGTGGGGCACTGTTGTAGGTGAGGATATGGTGAGAAAGGAGGCAGGCTTACTTCCTGAGTTTACAAATCAGTGGGAAACACAGATATCCAATGATTATGAGCAATTATGGAAAGCGCTAAGAGGAGACGCTTTGAACTTGGCTCTTTAGAGAGATACAGTGCCTCCCATGTCCTCTGGATGTGTTTGCCCAAATCTCTCACCTCCACTTCAGATCTCTGCTTTCCTAGTCACCGCAGGGAGATGGAACCCTCAACAGGTTGCCTGCCAGGACGTCAGACAGGCTGTAGGCTCCTCACTTGGCTAAGAGTGGTTCTACCTCGAGGACACAGCTTCCTCCCAGCCTGAGGCGGCAGTGGCCACAGTCCACAGGAGGAGACGAAGGACGTGGGAACTGGCTGTGGGGATAAGCTTTGATTCCACTAGAGCAGATTTCCCCAGAGACCCAGCACGATCCCCTGGCGCAGCTCCCCATGAACCTGGCTCAGCACGCACACCCGGGGGGTCAGCCCACCTGGTCCCACACTGCCCACTTCAGCTACCTCACCAGCAGCCAGGACACAGCAGGACCAGGTGAGGAAGGTCACGCTGCCACGTAGGGGCCACGGGAGCCCCTTTCCCCTTTCCTCTTCCGTTCTCATCAGGCACCCGCCATCCTTTGCTATCTCTTGGCACCCCTGACCCCTGCAACTTGAGGATGGACACTTAGAGGATGTGAAAAAACCATCCCTAGAGTTCCAGCTGCTCCACCTACTTCCATGTGACCACCAGGTCAGGATTCAGCATTCTGTTGCCTTCCCCTACTCTGCACTCTGGCTGAGCTTACCGTGTTACTACTGCCTTGCCCTCCTCAAGAAGGGGTGCCCCAAGTCTGTTGCTTTGGGCTTATCTTAATCTGTTACGCTGCTCTATCCACCTAGACCACCGTCTCCTATCCATACCCATCTGTTACGGTCTGGCCATCTCTAAGTTCACTATTTATTGACTGCTTGCCCCACGCCAGCTGTGGTATACAGACTCACTCATCGTCCATTCATTCAACAAATGTGCGGTGAGACCTGCTGTTTTTGTTGTTGTTTAGTCTCTAAGGTGTGTCCGGCTCTTTTGTGACCCCAGGGACTGGAGCCCGCCAGGCGCCTCTGTCCATGCAGCACCATATAATGATGAGACAAAGAGACACGGCCCCTGACCCCAAGAAGCTACAGTCGAGTGGAAATTAACAGCTCATTTTTACTGAGTGCCTATAATATACAGACCTTGTCCTAAGCACTTTATATGGCCTATCTGACAATCTGTCAAAGAAATTGCCTTGTTTATGGAGTAAAGCAAACCACAGAGAAATGCAAAGTCCTGCCCAAGACTCCCTTGTAGCTCAGTCGCTAAAGAGTTTGCCTGCAGTGCAGGAGACCCAGGTTCGATCCCTGGCTTGGGAAGATCCCCTGGGGAAGGAAATGGCAACACACTCCAGTATCCTTGCCTGGAAAATCTCCTGAACAGAGGAGCCTGGTGGGCTGCAGTCCATGGGGTCGCTGAGCGACTAACACTTACTTAAGGCGCAAAGCAGGGATTCCACCACCCAGGCTGACTGATTGCAAAGCAGCAGCTCTTAGCACTATGCTTTCTTTCTTCGTGGCTGTTGTTTCGTCACTCAGTCGTGTCTGACTCTCTGCGACCCCATGGACTGTAGCCCGCCAGGCTCCTCCGTCTATGGCATTTCCCAGGCAGCCTTCTCCAGGGGATCTTCCCCACGCAGCGACTGAACCTGTCTCCCGCAGCTCGTGCTCTGGCAGGCGGATTCTTCAACACTAGCGCCCTCAACCCCACTTCTTCCAAGGAACCTTCCCGACCCTCCTCCCAGACTAGAGGGATTCCTAGATCCTTCGAAGCCCGCCTAGTATATGACACACCCATGTCCTCCTCCTGACAGGTACCCAGATCACAGAACGTGCCCCCGCCTCCTTTCTCTGGAGCTGCTGAGTTGGCTGATCTGAACTAGAACCCTGGGTTCTTTCCCTTAGCTGTGGGTTTTCATTGCAGATCCTCCTCCAAGTGGGGCTTCCGCACAGGGCCGACCCTTCGAGACGCCCATTTCACAGATGAAGCCAA
>SJXQ01005885.1:85322-126244 GCA_006408695.1 Aepyceros melampus | reverse complement strand
CTAGCCTGGATAATTCTATGGTCTGTATCATAGGGTTGCAAAGAGTTAGACATACCTCAGTGACTTTCATTCCTGTACAGCATTATAAATCTCCATCGATAGTTCTTCAGGTACTCTCTTTACGAGGTCTAATTCTTTGAAAATACTTCTCATTTCCACTGCATAATCATATGAGATTTGATTTAGATCATACCTGAATGGTCTGGTGATTTTCCCTACTTTCTTTAAGTCTGAATATTGCAATAAGGAGCTGATCATCTAAGCCACAGTCAGCTCCAGATCTTATTTTCACTGACTGTATAGTTTCTCCTTCTTCAGCTGCAAAGAATATAATCAATCTAATTTTGTTTTTTACCATCTGGTGATGTCCATGTGTAGAATTGTCTCTTATGTTATTGGGAGTGTTTTCTATTACAAGTGTGTTCTATTGGAAAAACTCTGTCAGCCTTTACCCTCCTTCAGTCTGTACTCCAAGGCCAAACTTGCCTGTTGCTCCAGGTATCTTTTGACTTCCTACTCTTGTATTTCTTTCCCTATAATGAAAATGCATCTTTTTTGGTGTTAGTTCTAGAAGGTCTTGTAAGTCTTTTTAAAATGAGTCAATTTCAACTTCTTAGCCAACTTCTTAGCCAGTGATTGTGACATAGACTTGGATCCCAGTGATACTGACTGGTTTGCCTTGGAAACAAATTGGAAAAACTCTGTCAGCCTTTACCCTCCTTCAGTCTGTACTCCAAGGCCAAACTTGCCTGTTGCTCCAGGTATCTTTTGACTTCCTACTCTTGTATTTCTTTCCCTATAATGAAAATGCATCTTTTTTGGTGTTAGTTCTAGAAGGTCTTGTAAGTCTTTTTAAAATGAGTCAATTTCAACTTCTTAGCCAACTTCTTAGCCAGTGATTGTGACATAGACTTGGATCCCAGTGATACTGACTGGTTTGCCTTGGAAACAAATTGAGATCATTCTGTCACTTTGCAGATTGCGTTCAAGTGCATTTCAGGGCTTCCCAGGTGGCTCTAGTGGTTGGAATCCACCTGCCATTGCATGAGCTGCAGTAGACTGTGATTCATTCCTTGGGTCAGGAAGATGCCCTGGAGAAGGAAATGGCTACCCACACCAGTATTCTTGGCTGGAAAATTCCATGAGTCAAGGAGCCTGGCAGACTGCAGTCCACGGGGTTTCAAAGAGTCAGACAAGACTGAACACACACACACACATTGAATTTCAGATTCTTCTGTTGACTATGAGGGCTACTCCATTTCTTCTAAGGCATTCTTGCCCACAGTAGTAGATATCATGGTCATCTGAATTAAATTCTCCTGTCCTTGTCCATTTTAGTTCACTGATTCTTAAGATGTTGATGTGTAATATTGCCATCTTCTGCTTAACCATGTCCAATTTGCCTTGATTTATGAACCTAACATTCCAACTTCCTATGCATTATTATTCTTTACGCACCAGATTTTACTTTCACCACCAGACACATCCACAACTGAGCACTGTTGACTCTTTTGCCCAGTCACTTCATTCTGGGGCCATCAGTAATTGCCTTCCTCTCTTTCCCAGTAACATATTGGACACCTTCTGACCTGTTTTGCTCATCTTCTGATGTCATATCTTTTTGCCTTTTTGTACTGTCCATTAGGTTTTCCATGCATGAATACTGGAATAGGTTACCATTTCCTATGACCCATCCATCTTGGGTGATCCTGCATGGTATGACACATAGCTTCATTGCCTTTTGCAAGCCCCTCCACAATGACAAGGCTGTGATCCATGAATAGGATGTGACACAGAAAGCCAAGAATATAAAATGGGGGAAAGACAGTCTCTTCAACGTCATATTGGGGAAACTAGACATCTTATATGCCAAAGAGTTATACTGAACTTCTCTTTTACACCATGCATAAAAGTAAATTCAAAACGGATTAGATATTTAAATGTAAATTTTGAAACCGAAAAATTTCTAGAAAACAACATAGGTAATGTGCTCTCTTACATTGCTCTGCAAAAGGTTTCAGATATGATTTTCTCAGGCAAGATAAAAAAAAGCAAAAGCAAGTAGGACTACATCAAAATAAAAAGCTGTTTACAGTGAAGGAAATTACCAACAAAATGACAACCCACCTACCAAATGGAAGAAGATATTTGTAAATAATATCCTATTATTATATTATTTATATTACTTATATATTATATATGTGTGCTATATATATATATTTTAAAAACTCATGTAACTGAACATTATAAAACAAATAACAATTAGAAATCTCAATTAGAGATTCTGAATATAATTTTTCCAGATAAAATTTACAGATGTCCAACAAGCAAAAAATTATATTCAGCAACACTAATCATCAAGGAGATGGGGGAGGGGAACAGAATTAAATATCACCCCACTCCCGTAAGATATGCTATTACTGAAAAGATAAAAAATGACTAGCATTGGGTGTAATGTAGAGAAAAGGGAAACCCAGCATGGTTGATGGAAGTACATATTGGTGTAGTCATTGTGGAAAACAGAATGGAGAGTCCTTAAAAATTAAAAATAAATCCACTCCTGTACATTTATCTGAGGATAGTATAAACATTAATTTTAAAAAATAGGAGGAGTGGTCCCAAGATGGCAGAGGAGTAGGATGGGGAGATCACTTTCTCCACCAGAAGTTCATCAAAAGATTACTTGAATGCTGAACAACTTCCACAAAACAACTTCTGAACACTGCTGGAGCACACCGGGCACCCAGAAATGCAGCCCATTCTCTTCAAAAGGAAGTAGGACAAAACATAAAAGACAAAAAAGAAACAAAAAAGTTATGGGTGGAGACCCATCCTGGGGAGGGAGTAATGAAGGAGGAGAAGTTTCCAAACAGTAGGAAACCCTGTCACAAATGAGTCTATGGGAAGTTTTGGAATCTCAGAGGGTAACATAACCAGGAGAAAAATAAATATATAAAACACAGAATACCTGCCTAACTGCAATTGCCAGTGGAGAAGTAGTCCAGATGCTCCTGTCAGCAAATAGCAAGCGGGGCTGGACCGGGAGGCATGGGCTGCATAATTGGTGTTTAGGGTAAGGACTAGGCCTGAATGCTCTAGGACAATCAGAAGGAGCTAATGTGAGATAGTAACCCAAACTGGGTCACCAGAGAGGAAAAAGAGAGAGAGAGAGAGAGAGAGAGAGAGAGAGAGAACTTTCCTGTGAAAGGCTCTAACTGAAGCCTGACCCACTCACAGAACAAAGGATTGAATGAATACCAAAAGAGAGCTAGCAGATTGCGTATAGGCCCCTTCCCTGCACTGGAGGCAGAGAGGCAGGCTTGTGACAGCCAGAGGCAGAAGGCAAGGCGCTGCTGCAATCTCATCCTCCACTAAAATGTGAGAAGGTTCCCAATTACTAACCACGTCTTCCTAGGATCCTGTACATTTGACATCCACCAGGAAAGTTGCAGCCTGAGATCAGCTCCCCAGAGGAGACACAGCACACCTGAAATGGTGTCTCACAATGCACTGGGAAACCAAGTGGCCTGATCAGGGACAGACACATGGCCCACCTGGCCCACTTGCCAAGCATCCAGTCATCTGGGCCTCTTGAACCTGGGGAAAGCACAAAAAGCACAGCCCTACCAGGTCTGTGCCTTTGTGGAGTACCTGAGAACCTGTGCAGTTTAGACCTGGGAAGTGCACAAAATGCAGGGCTCACCTTGGACAGAGTCCCTGCAGAGCACCCTGGAGCCTGAGCAGTGTAGACCCAGGAAGCACACACCACTTTGAATTGGGGCAAACCCAGTGTGGTCCATACACTGCAAGCACTCCCCACACATGCCAGTTATATCTGCTTGCAGTGTCCCTCTCTCCCCACAATGCAACTGAACAAGTGAGCCTAAATAAGTGACCATCTTTGCCACCTTGTGTCAGGGAGGAAATTAAACACTGAAGAGACTTGCAGACAGAGTAAGCCAAAATAAAGAAGGAACTGCTCTGGAAGTGACAGGTTCAATAGATTAAAACCTTAACACTAACCACACATTCAACGGGACCTAGACCTAGACCTTGAGAACATGTACAAGCTGGAATAAAAAACTATCTGAAACTGAACTGACCCACACTGTCCACAACAGCTCCAGAGAAATTCCTAGATATATTTTTACTATTATCACTTTTCACTTTTTTTAAAGTTCTTTATTACTCCTTTAATTTTCATTTTTAAAACCTACAATTACCTTGTTAAAAAAAAGATTTTTAAAGCAAATTTCATATATTACATATTTTTATAATTTTTGTGATTGATTTTGTTTTGTATTTTTTATATTGTATTTTTGAGAGTCTAACCTCTACTCTAGATTTTTAATCATTGCTTTTTGGTATTTGTTATCAATTTTGTAACTTTAAGAATCTAATCTTCAGTATCCACTTTCACTTAGGGATTTGATTACTGGCTTAATTGCTCTCTCACTTTTTCACTCTCCCTTTTGTCCCTGAGGTCACCTCTATCTCCTCTCTCCCTGTTCCATTTTCTATTACCTCTGTGGAGCTTTCTGGGTGTTCTGGGCTGTGGACAACATTTAGGGAACTGATTACTGGTTAGCTTGGTCTCTCCCTTTTGACTCCTCTTTATCTCCTCCTGGTCACCTCTATCTCCTTCCTCTCTCTTCTCTTCTCCATATAACTCTATGAACCTCTCTGGGTGTGCCTTGTAGAGAATTGTTTCACCATTAACCTGGGTGTTTTATCATCTTTGCTGTATGGATGGAGAAGTCTTGAGGTTAGTGTAAAAGAATGACTGAAAGCCAGAAGCAGGAGGCTTAACTCTGAAACTTGTGAACATCAGAGAACTCCTGATTCCATGGAACACTAATAGGCAAGAGGTCGGCCCAAAACCTCTATACTTACACTGAAACCAAGCTCTACTCAAGAGCCAACAAGTTCTAGAGCAAGATATATCATGCTAATTCTCGAGCAAGCAGGAACACAGCCCTGAACATTAGAAGACAGGCTACCCAAAGCCATGCCAAACACATAGACATCCCAAAACTCACTACTGGACACTTCATTGTTCTTCAGAGAGAAGAGATCCAGCTCCACCAACCAAAATACATGATGCAAGCTCCCCTAATCAGGAAATGCTGATAAACCAATAGTCTAACCCCACCTACAGGGAGCAACTTCCACAAGAAGAGGAACCACAAACTTCCAGCCTACAGAAAAGGCACTCCAAGCACAACAATCTAAACAAGACAAAAAGGCAGAGAAATATTCAGCAGGTAAAGTCACATGATAAATGCCCACCATACCAAAAAAAAAAAAAAAAAGAGGAGGAGATAGGGAATCTACCTGAAAAAGAATTCAGAATAATGATAGTAAAGAAGATCCAAAATCTTGAAGACAAAATGGAGTTACAGATAAATAGACTAGAGACAAGGATTAAGATGCAACAAATGTTTAACAAGGACCTAGACGAAATAAAGAAGAGTCAATCAATAATGAATCATGCAGTAATTGAGATCAAAAGCACTCTGGAGGGAAGCATCAGTAGAATAACTGAGGCAGAAGACAGGATAAGTGGGTGAAAGAATGGTGAAAATAAAGGAAAACAGAGAGGAAAAAAGAATTAAAAGAAATGAGGACAAACTCAAAGACCTTGGGACAATGTTAAACACCCCAACATTCAAATCATAGGAGTCCCAGAAGACAAAAAGAAAGGCCATGAGAAAATACTTGAAGAAATAATAGTTGAAAACTTTCCTAAAATGGGGAAAGAAATAGCCACCCAAACCCAAGAAACCCAGAGAGTCCCAAACAAGATAAATGCAAAGTGAAACACCCCAAGACACATAGTAAACAAACTAACGAACATCAGTCACGAGGAGAAAATATTAAAAGCAGCAAAGGAAAAGGAACAAATAACACACAAGGGGATCCCCATAAGGATAACAGCTGATCTTTCAGTAAAAACTCTCCAGGACAGAAGGGAATGGAAGGATATACTTAAAATGAAAGAGAAAAACCTACAGCCAAGATTACTATACCCAGCAATGATCTCATTCAAATATGAAGGAGAAATAAAAATCTTTACAGACAAGCAAAAGCTGAGAGAATTCAGCACCACCAAACCAGCTCTTCAACAAATGCTAAAGTATCCTTTCTAGAAAGGAAACACTGGAAAGGTTTAAAAACTCGAATCCAAAATAACAAAGTTAATTGCCGTGGGATCATACTTATCAATAATTACCTTAAGTATACCCCAAACAAAAGACAAACACTGGCTAATGGATACAGAAACAAGACTCCTATATGTACTATCTACAAGAGGCCCACTTCAAACCAAGGGACACATATAGACTGAAAGTGAAGGGCTGGAAAAAGATACTTCATGCAAATTGAGATCAAAATAAAGCAGGGGTGGTGGTGGTGGTGGTTTAGTCACTCAGTCATGTCTGACGCTTTGCAGCCCCATGGACTGTAGCCCATCAGGCCCCTCTGTCCATGAGATTCTCCAGGCAAGACTACTGGAGTGGGTTGCCATTCCTTCTCCACAATCAGGGGTAACAATACAGATATCAGATAAAATAGACTTTGAAATATAGGCCGTGAAAAGAAACAAAGAAGTACACTACATAATGATCAAAGGATCAATCCGCGAAGATATAACTATAAATACATATGCACCCAACATAGGATCACCTCAATAAGTAAGGCAAATGCTAACAAGTATGAAAGGGGAAATTAACAGTAAAACAATAATAGCGGGAGACTTTAATACCCCATTCGCACCTATGGATAGATCAACCAAACAAAATTAGCAAGGAAGCACAAATGTTAAATGGTGCAATAGGCTAGTACATTTCACCCTGAAACAATGAATTTCACCTTTTTCTCAAGTTCACATGGAACATTCTCTAGGATAGATCACATCTTGTGCCATAAATCTAGCTTTGGTATTTAAAAAAAAATGAAATCATTTCAAGCATCTTTTTTGATCACAATGTGGTAAGACTAGATGTTAACTATAAGAAAAAAAATTTAAGATACAAACATATGGAGGCTAAGCAACATGCTTCTGAATAACCAATAAATCATGGAAGAAACCAAAAAGGAAATCAAAATATTCATAGAAACAAATGAAAATTAAAACATGACAACCCAAATCATATGGGATTCAGTAAAATCAGTGCTAAAGGGAAGGTTCACAGCAATACAAGTTTATCTTAAGAAGCAAGAGAAAAATCAAATAAATAACCTAACTGTAAACCTAAAGCAACTAGAAAAATAAGAAATTAAGAACCCCAGGGTTAGTAGAAGGAAAGAAATCATAAAAATAAGAGCAGAAATAAGTGAAAAAGAAACAAAGGAGACCATAGCAAAAAATAAAGAAAACTAAAAGTAGCTTCTTTGAGAAGATAAATGAAATAGACAAACCATTAGACTCATTAAGAAAAAAAGGAGAAGAATCAAATCAACAAAATTAGAAATGAAAATGGAGAAATCACAAAAGACAACACAGAAAAAAAAGGGGAGGGGACATAAAAAACTATCAGCAACTATATGCCAATGAAATGGGCAATTTGGAAGAAATGAACATATTCTTAGAAAAATATAGCCTTCCAAAACTGAACTGGAAGAAATAGAAAATCTTAACAGACACATTACAAGCATGGAAATTGAAACTGTAATCAAAAATTTTCCAACAGACAAAAGCCCAGGACCAGATGGCTTCTCTGCTGAATTCTACCTAAAATTTAGACAATAGCTAACAACTATCCTACTGCTTCTTTGAGAAGATAAATGAAATAGACAAACCATTAGACTCATTAAGAAAAAAAGGAGAAGAATCAAATCAACAAAATTAGAAATGAAAATGGAGAAATCACAAAAGACAACACAGAAAAAAAAGGGGAGGGGACATAAAAAACTATCAGCAACTATATGCCAATGAAATGGGCAATTTGGAAGAAATGAACATATTCTTAGAAAAATATAGCCTTCCAAAACTGAACTGGAAGAAATAGAAAATCTTAACAGACACATTACAAGCATGGAAATTGAAACTGTAATCAAAAATTTTCCAACAGACAAAAGCCCAGGACCAGATGGCTTCTCTGCTGAATTCTACCTAAAATTTAGACAATAGCTAACAACTATCCTACAGAATCTCTTCCAGAAAATTGCAGAGGAAGGTAAACTCCCAAAATCATTTGATAAGGCCACTATTACCCTAATACCAAAACCAGAAAAAGATGTCACAAAAGAAAACTACAGGCCAATTTCACTGATGAACATAGATGCAAAAATCCTTAACAAAATTCAAGCAAGGAGAATCCAACAACATATTTAAAAGATCATACATCATGACCAAGTGGGCATGCAAGGATTCTTCAATATTCACAATCAATCAATGTGATACACCACATTAAAAAATTGAAAGATAAAACCATATGATTATCTAAATAGATGCAGAGAAAGCCTTTGATAAAATTCAACACCGATTTATGATGAAAACTCTCCAGAAAGCAGACATAGAAGTAACATACCTCAACATAATAAAAGCCATATATGATAAACCCACAGCAAACAATATCCTCAATGGTGAAAAATCGAAAGCATTTCCCCTAAAGTTAGGAACAAAACAAGGGTGCCCGCTCTCACTGCTACTATTTCAACATAGTTTTGGAAGATTTAGCCACAGCAGTCAGAAAGGAAAAAGAAATAAAAGAAATCTAGATTGGAAAAGAAGAAATAAAACTCTCACTGTTTGCAGATGACATGATCCTGTACATAGAAAACACTAAAGACACCATCAGAAAATTACTAGAGCTAATCAAAGTCACAGTAAAGTCACAGGATATAAAATTAATACATAGAAATCCCTTGCATTCCTATATGCCAACAATGAGAAAACAGAAAGATAAAGAAAGGAAACAATCCCGTTCATGACTGTGGCAAAAAGAGTAAAATACTTAGAGATAAATCTACTTAAAGAAATAAAAGACTTATATATAGAAAACTATAAAATACTGATGAAGTAAATCAAAGAGAATACAAAAAAAAAAAAAAGGAGAAATATACCATGTTCATGGATTGGAAGATTAGTATAGTGAAAATGAGTATACTACCCAAAGTAATCTATAAATTCTATCACAGAACTAGAACAATAATCTCACAATTTGTATCAAAACACACACACACACACAAAACAACTCAAATACCCAAAGCAATCTTGAGAATGAAGAATGGAACTGGAGGAATCAACCTGCCTGACTTCAGACTATACTATAAAGTCACAGTCATCAAGACAGTAGGGTACTGGCACAAAGACAGAAATATGGACTCAGTTCACTTCAGTCACTCAATCGTGTCTGATTCTTTGCAGCCCCATGAATTGCAGCACGCCAGGCCTGCCTGTCGATCACCAACTCCTGGACCCTACCCAAATTCATGTGCATTAAGTCAGTGATGCCATCCAACCATCTCATCCTCTGTTGTCCCCTTCTTTTCCTGCCTTCAATCTTTCCCAGCATCAGGGTCTCTTCAAATGAGTCAGCTCTTCGCATCAGGTGGCCAAAGTATTGGAGTTTCAGCTTCAACATCAGACCTTCCAGTGAACACCCAGGACTAATCTCCTTTAGGATGGACTGACTGGATCTCCTTGCAGTCTAAGGGACTCTCAAGAGTCTTCTCCAAAACCACATTTCAAAAGCATCAATTCTTTGGCACTAAGATTTCTTTTTAGTCTATCTCTGACATCTATACACTACTACTGGAAAAACCATAGTCTTGACTAGACAGATCTTTGCTAGTAAAGTAGTGTCTCTGCTTTTTAATATGCTGTCTACGTTGGTCATAATTTTCCTTTCAGGTAATAAGCATCTTTTAATTTAATGGCTGCAGTCTGCATCTGAAGTAATTTTGGAACCAAAAAAATAAAGTCAGCCACTGTTTCCACTGTTTCCCCATCTATTTCCCATGAAGTGATGGGACCAGATGCCATGATCTTAGTTTTATGAATGTTGAGCTTTAAAGAAACTCTTTCATTCTCCTCTTTCACTTTCTTCAACAAGCTCTTTAGTTCTTCTTCACTTTCTGCCATAAGGGTGGTGTCATCTGCATATCTGAGGGTATTGATATTTCTCCTGGCAATCTTGATTCCAACTTGTGCTTCTTCCATCCCAGTGCTCTCATGATGTTCTCTACATAGAAGTTAAATAAGCAGGATGACAATATACAGCCTTGACATACTCCTTTTCCTATTTGGAACCAGTCAGTTGTTTAATGTCCAATTCTAACCGTTGCTTCCTGATCTGTATATAGGTTTCTCAAGAGGCAGGTCAGGTGGTCTGGTATTCCCATCTCTTTCAAAATTTCCCACAGTTCATTATGATCCACACAGTCAAAGGCTTTGGCATAGTCAATAAAGCAGAGATAGATGTTTTTTTCTGGAACTCTCTTGCTTTTTGATGATCCAGCAGATGTTGGCAATTTGACCTCTGGTTCCTCTAACCTTTTCTAAAACCAGCTTGAATATCTGGAAGTTCATGGTTCATGTATTGCTGAAGCCTGACTTGGAGAATTTTGAGCATTACTTTACTAGCATGTGAGATGAGAACAATTGTGCAGTATTTTGAGAATTCTTTGGCATTGCCTTTCTTTGACAGTGGAATGAAAACTGACCTTTTCCAGTCCTGTGGCCACTGTTGAGTTTTCCAAATTTGCTGGCATATTGAGTGCAGCACTTTTACAGCATCATCTTACAGGATTTGAAATAGCTCAAATGAAATTCCATCACCTCCACTAGCTTTGTTCATAGTGATGCTTCCTAAGGCCCACTTGACTTCACATTCCAAGATGTCTGGTTCTAGAAGAGTGATCATTCCATCATGATTATCTGGATCCTTGAGATCTTTTTTGTATAGTTCTTCTGTGTATTCTTGCCACTTCTTAATGGCAAGAAGAAGTTAAATAAGCAGGGTGAACTATGATGGACTATGGATGGAGATTTGTGACAACTGTACAGGAAACAGGGATCAAGACCTGCTACTACTACTAAGTTGCTTCAGTCGTGTCCAACTCTGTGCGACCCCATAGACGGCAGCCCACCAGGCTCCCCCATCTCTGGGAGTCTCTAGGCAAGAACACTGGAGTGGGTTGCCATTTCTTTCTCCAGTTTTCCTTTAAAATTGGAGGAAGTTAAAGTTCAGTCACACAGGCAAAATCGTATCTGACTCTTTGTGACCCCATGGACTGTAGCCCACCAGGCTCCTCTGTCCATGGAATTCTCTAGGCAAGAATACTGAAGTAGGTTGCCATTCTATTAGGTCCACACAATTCCTGTCCTTTATTGAGCCTGTCATTGCATGAAATGTTCCCTTGGTATCTCTAATTTTCTTGAGGAGGTCTCTAGTCTTTCCCATTCTATTGTTTTCCTCTATTTCTTTGCATTGATCAGTGAGGAAAGCTTTCTTCTCTTTCCTATCATCACAGCACTGTTTACAATAGCCAAGACATGGAAGCAACCTAGATGTCCCTTGGCAGATGAGTGGATAAGAAAGCTTGGTACATATACACAATAGAATATTACTCAGCTATTAAAAAGAATGAATTTGAATCAGTTCTAATGAGGTGGATGAAACTGGAGCCTATTATTTACAGCAAAGTAAGTCAGAAAGAAAAACACCAATACAGTACATTAACGCATATATATGAAATTTAGAAAAATGGTAACAATAACATTATATGGAGACAGCAAAAGAGACACAGATTTAAAGAATAGACTTTTGGACTCTGTGGAAAAAGGCAAGGATGGGATGATTTAAGAGAATAGCATTAAAACATGTATATTACTGTATGTGAAAGAGATGACCAGTCCAAGTTTGATGCATGAAACAGGGCACTCAAAGCCAGTGCACTGGGACAACCTAGAAGGATGGTATGGGGAGGGAGATGGGAGGTTCAGGATAGGGACACATGTACACCCGTGGCTGATTCATGTCAATGTATGGCAAAAACCACCACAATATTGTAAAGCAATTAGCTTCCAATTAATATAAATAATTTTTTAAAAAAATTTTAACTACAATTTCAAATTTTGTAATGGATGTAAAGTTGTTCAGGTTATTGTTTCCTTTTGAGTAAATCTGATAGCCTGTTCTTTTAATAAATTTATATCTTTTATCTAAAAAAAAAAAGATATGTGCACCCTTATGTTCACTGCAGCATTATCTTATATTACTGTATGTGAAAGAGATGACCAGTCCAAGTTTGATGCATGAAACAGGGCACTCAAAGCCAGTGCACTGGGACAACCTAGAAGGATGGTATGGGGAGGGAGATGGGAGGTTCAGGATAGGGACACATGTACACCCGTGGCTGATTCATGTCAATGTATGGCAAAAACCACCACAATATTGTAAAGCAATTAGCTTCCAATTAATATAAATAATTTTTTAAAAAAATTTTAACTACAATTTCAAATTTTGTAATGGATGTAAAGTTGTTCAGGTTATTGTTTCCTTTTGAGTAAATCTGATAGCCTGTTCTTTTAATAAATTTATATCTTTTATCTAAAAAAAAAAAAGATATGTGCACCCTTATGTTCACTGCAGCATTATCTGCAATAACCAAGACATGGCAACGACCATAATGTCCATGAATAGATGAATAAATGAAAAGGTTGTGGAATATATATATATATATATATATATACACATACATACATATATATGTGTGTATATATATATGTGTGTGTGTGTGTATATATATATATACACACACACAATTCCTAGATAGAACTAATGGTAAAGAAAGAACCCGCCTGCCAATTCAGAAGATGGAAGAGAGAAGGGATTGGTCCCTGTGTTGAGAAGATCCCCTGAAGAAGAAAATGGCAACCCACTCCAGTATTCTTGCCTGGAGAACCTCATGGACAGAGGAGTCTGGTGGGCTAAAGTCCATGGGATCACAAATAGCACACAGCAGACATATACATACATACACACATAATCCAGAACTAGTTAGCCAAAAATGAAATCTTGACATTTGCAACAACAAGGATGGATGTGGAGGACATTATTCTAACTAAATAAATCAGACTATGAAAAAAAATACTGTATGATTTCACTCAAATGTTGAATTTTAAAAACAAATCAAGTGAAGAGACATAGCAAAACAAAAACTTAGTTATAGGTAAAGAGAACAAGCAAGCCAGGTCCATAGTATTTCTGTCCTTTATTGTACCCATCTTTGCATGAAATGTTCCCTTTATATTTGCTTATCATTTTAGTGGGGGAGTGGGGAAAAAATAGGTGAAGGAGGTTAAGAGGTACAAACTTCCAGCTGCAAAATAAGTGGTTCATGTATGTAAAAGAGTAGAACACGACTAAGTGACTAAGCACACAGATACACACATAATAATTAGATATCAGAATCTTACAATAATAAAGGTAAATGATTTGTTCAAATGTATTTTTAATATTTATAGGGGAATAATTCATCTTTTGTATTAAATATTTGCATTCAAATTTGGAGATTATTTTTCCAGAAAAAAACTTTAAGACAATGTAAATTATTCTGGAAAGTATGGCTATGAATCAAATATCCTGGGAAACTGAAGAGAAAAAATAAGTAATGAGGATATAAAAAAATGCAATGCTCTGCTTACATATGTTACACAGAGTGTTTTTCTCTACCAAAGCAATTAATTGTTTGAGTAATTTAAGAATTGTGGGGAGAATTGAAGTTGACTTTTACTTCACTTTTATTTCATTAATATTATAATGTAATTACTGTATATAAAATGATAAATGAACCTCTGTGTTTATGTGTGTCGGGGGGGATGTTTGTGTATGAAAGAGAAAGCATGACGTTGAGAGAGAATTTTAAATTAACTGGAAAAATACTGCATTCATCCATGTTTTCTCAAAAAATGACAGCAAGCTTATTTCAAAAACACTGATTTCAATGACAAGAACCTAATAATAATATTTCTAATATTCAAAAATAAATTTTTAATATATTTCAAATATATTTTTTTCAAATATATTCTTAAAATGATATCTCTGATACAAAATATCTAATGCTTCTGTCCATTTTAATTTAGAGAGACACATTTTAAATTGCACTCATTTTATTTTTACCCTGTGTAAAAAGAACATCTTCCTCTTCTAAGGTCAATGATACTGATTGTTTTCTCAATTCAAAGTGAATTTTAAATTCAATTTTAAGATCAGTTTTACCTGAAATGTTCATGGAGTGGAGAAAATTTGACAAATTTGACAAATTGCTTTAAATGTGATAAATTGTTTCTTACCACTTCTGTACTGCTTTCATACTAATGTTTATTTATTAAATTATATGTACACTTGTGGATTTTTTGTGTGTAATTTTAAGAATTTCTGAAGCATAATCTTTTCCCAGAAGATTCCCTCACTGCAATAAGAGCTACTGTTTCCCTACAATGCTAGATGATATGTAACACATCAAAATTATACATCTATTTTTCCATTATGGACATAATATAGATAATTCAATTCAAATAAAACATTTTATAAATAACTATTAAGTGTGAGGCCTTATTTGGACATGGCAGAAACTTCTGATCTCAGGGCCAGTGTTCAGTAGAAATTCCTGGTCCAGATACTATTAACTTACTTTCTTCTCTTTCCTCCCTTCCTTCCTTTCTTTCTCCCTCCCTTCCTTCCTCCTTCCATCCCTAACTTCCTTTCTCTTTCTTTCTTTTCATATTTTTTGAAAATGTAAACCTATAAATAGGACAAACATTTCTGGGAAACTTTTTTATTTGTGCATCAAAATATAAAACAAACTTTAAAGCTATTTGCCATGGTGGTCTCAGTACAATCTTACTGGAGGAGATATTCTTAGTTCCACTTAACAATTGAGTAAATGAGACCCAAAGAGAGAAGTAACATTAAGAACACTCACACAGCAAATTGTACCAAGGGAATGATAAGGAAATATAAAGGGAACATTTCATGCAAAGATGGGTACAATAAAGGACAGAAATACTATGGACCTAAAATAAGCCGAAGATATTAAGAAAAGGTGGCAAGAATACACAGAAGAAATATACAAAAAAGATATAAATGACTCAGACAACCATGATAGTGTGATCAGCCATGTAGAGCCAGAAATCCTGGAGTGTGAAGTCAAGTGGGCCTTAGGAAGCATCACTACGAACAAAGCTAGAGAAGGTGATGCAATTCCAGTTGAGCTGTTTCAAATCCTAAAAGATGATGTTGTGAAAGTGCTGCACTCAATATGCCAGCAAATTTGGAAAACTCAGTAGTGGCCACAGGACTGGAAAAGGTCAGTTTTCATTCCAATCCCAAAGAGAGGCAATGCCAAAGAATGCTCAGACTACCACACAGTTGCACTCATTACACACACTAGCGAAGTAATGCTCAAAATTCTCCAAGTGAGTCTTTAAAAGTATGTGAACCGAGAATTTCCAGATGTTCAAGCTGGCTTTGGAAAAGACAGAAGAACCAGAGATTAAATTGCCAACATCCACTGGATCATCAAAAAATCAATAGAGTTCCAGAAAAACATCTACTTCTGCTTTATTGACTACGCCAAAGTCTGTGACTGTGTGAATCACCACAAACTGTGGAAAATTCTGAAAGAGATGGGAATACCAAACCACCTTATCTGCCTCCTGAAAAACCTGTTTGTAGATCAAGAAGCAACAGTTAGAACCACACCTGGAGTAATGAATTAGATCCAAATTGAGAAAGGAGTATGCAAAGGCTGTATATTGTTACCCTGCTTATTTAACTTATATGCAGTGTACATCATGTGGAATGCCAGGCTGGATGAAGCACAAGTTGGAATCAGGATTGTCAGGGGAAATATCAATAACTTCAGATATGCAGATGACACCACCCTTATTGCAGAAAGTGAAGAAGAACCAAAGAGCCTCTTGATGCAAGTAAAAGGAGAGTGGAAAAACTGGCTAAAACTCAACATTCAGAAAATTAAGATCATGGCATCTGGTTCCATCACTTCATGGCAAATAGATGGGGAAACAGTGGAAACTGTGACAGACTTTATTTTGGGAGGCTCCAAAATCACTGCAGATGGTGACTGCAGCCATTAAATTAAAAGACATTTGCTCATGGAAGAAAAATTATGGCCAACCTGGACAGAGTATTAAAAAGCAGAGACATTACTTTGCCAACAAAGGTCCATCTAGTCAAAGCTATGATTTTTCCAGTAGTCATGTATGGATGTGAGTGTTGGACCATAAAGAAAGCTGAGAACTGAAGAGTTGATACTTTTGAACTGTGGTGTTAGAGAAAACTCTTGAGAGTCCCTTTGACTGCAAGGAGATCATACCAGTCAATCCTAAAGGAAGTCAGTCCTGACTATTCATTGGAAAGACTGATGCTTTAGCCACCTGATGAGAAGAACTGACCAAATGGAAAAGATTCTGGTACTGGGGAAAGATTGAAGGCAGGAGGGGAAGGGAATGACAGAGGATAAGATGGCTGGATGTCATCGCCAACTGGATGGACATGAGTTTGAGAAAGCTCACGGGTTTGGTGTTGGACAAGGAAGCCTTGCATGCTGCAGTTAAGGGGGTCACAAAGAGTCAGACACGACTGAGTGACTGAACTAAACTGATTACTTTCACCACACCATGTTGAAAGGACTACCCAGTGTAATATCAGGTCTGTAGTTATTGTTCAGTCACTCAGTCGTGTGCAACTCTTAATTACCTGAGGAACTGCAGCACACCAGGCTTCCCTGTCCTTCATTATCTCCGAGAGTTTGCTCAAACTCATGTCCATTGAGTGGATGATGCCATACAACTATCTCACCCTCTGCTTCTCTCTTCTCCTCCTGCCCTCAGTCTTCCTCAGCATTGGGGTTTACCTCCGTGAGTCAGCTCTTTGCACCAGGTGGCCAAAGTATTGGGGCTTCACTTTCAGCATCAGTCCTTCCAGTGAATGTTCAGGGTTAGTTTCCTTTAGGAATGACTGGTTTAATCTCTTATCATCCAAGGGGCTCTCAAGAGTCTTCTCCAGCACCATAGCTCAAAAGCATCAGTTCTTTAGCACTCAGCCTCCTTTTGGTCCAACTCTCACATCCTTACATGACTAATATAGCTTTGTCTATACAGATCTTCATCAGCAAAGAATGACTCTGCTTTTAAATACACTGTCTAGGTTTGTCATAGCTTTACTTCCAAGGAGCAAGCATCTTTTAATTTCATTGCTGCAGTCATTGTTTGCAGCAATTTTGGAGTCCAAGAAAATACAAATCTGTCACTGTTTCCATTATCTCCCCTTCTATTTATTTGTCATGAAGTGATGGGACCAGATGCCATAATCTTAGTTTTTTGAATGCTGCATTTTAAGCCGGCTTGTTCACTCTCCTCTTTCACCTTCATCAAGAGGCTCTTTAGTTCCTCTTAACTGTCTGCCATTAGAGTGGTGTCATCTGTATATATGAGCTTATTGATATTTTTCCTGGCAATCTTGGTTTCAGCTTGTGTTTCATCCAGCTTGGCATTTTTCATGATGTACTCTGCATATAAGTTAAATAAGCAGGGTAACAATATACAGCTTTTATATAATCCTTTTTCTATTTGTAACCAGTCCATTGTTCCATGTCTAATGCTGACTGTTGAATCTTGACCTGCATACAGGTTTCTCCGGAGACAGGTAAGGTGGTCTGGTATTCCCATCTCTTTCAGAATTTTCCACAGTTTGTTGTGATCCACCCAATCTAAGGCTTTAGCATAGTCAATGAATCATAAGTAGATATTTTTTTCTGGAATTCCGTTGCATTTTCTGTGATCCAACGGGTGCTGGCAATTTGATCTCTGCCTTTTCTAAATCCAATTTTTACATCTGGAAGTTCTCATTCACATACTATTGAAGACTTGCTTGAAAGATTTTGAGCATTAATATCAGGATAGACAGTTAATACATTCTTTTTTAGGGAATAAAAAAAGATCTGCATCATTCAGTTTTTCTTAATGTCTAAATATATGTTACAATATTCCACTTTTTGATAAAAACCAACAATTCAAAATATAAGTAATGCTCTGAGCTGTCTTCATTTTAGATTACATAGTTCTCTTTACAATTGATAAAAGTCTCTGACTAGAAAAAGACTTCTAAATGACATACATACTTGACTCTAATTGATTTACACTCTCTAAATGACAATTTAAAAATTCACAATCAAACGTGGAAGGAAAGTACATGTGGTTTATGTTGAAGCCATGCTGTCAATATTCAAGTAGTTATTTGGCACAATTTTTTTTCTTGGTACAGCCAAGTAAGGTTGATATCCAATAAAAGAAAATAAATGTAAAATACAGGGCCCAGAGATGTGAGTGGAATATTTCCAAAGCTCTACAAAAACTATCTGCAAAATTATACACCTGAATAAACACATTGGAATTCAGAAGATACTCTTACAAGGTTAAAAGCAAAACTTTAATTTACTCATGTAAAGAAAAATAGCTGAAATAGCAGGAAGTGCAGTTGGTCCCCAGAGAATTACAAAGAAACATTTCTAGACGCCTTTTTCTTGAAAGGTAGGAAGATGCAATGAGTGACTTTATGTCATCCTTTATGTTAACACAGAAATTTATTTCTATAGAGCCTCATTCCTATGTGTGTAAGGTTTAACAGGCTTCTGAAACCAGAAGAGAGATCTGAGTTATAGATCTCAGCTATAGAAGAAATCTTTCCCAATAGGTATAGAACATTTGCTTATGAAGTATGTGATAATAATGAAGTACTACTCTGGTCATTGCAGCTGCTCAGTGTTTTTGAGATTTCCTGTTGTAACTCCATGGATCATTTTCTCTGTCTACAATGTAAGGTGAAATCTAAGGCCCTGAGATGACATTAATAAAAATGTTCGACTTTTTAATCCTACATCGTCCTGTTTACATGTGATGAATTTCAAGTGGATATTTTAACATAAATTTCTTTTTCACAGATGATGACAAAAAATTTAAATATTTAAAAAGAAAAAAACTCCCACATTCTTTATCAGTGTGCTCAGATCCAGTTGTTAGTTTTTCTCCAGTTTCTGTGGAAAGAAAGCCCATGGCAAGCTGTTCTCCTTTAAAAAGAGCTTTCATCATTTATTAATAACTGCTCCGAAGTTCAGGTTCCATATTTCTGGAAAAGCAATTGGACATTAAAACTATACCTCAGATTAGCTTAGCTGCAGCAGAATTGAAGGTTCTGTTCTAATAATGACAGTGTTGTTTATCTTAATATATCTTTACATACATCATCTTTCTTATGTCTATGCATGTAACATTTTAACTGGAGGATAGAAACTGAATACTCCTCCATGTGTGATGGAATTCTGACCTTAAACCTGGCACAGAGAGGCTCACATGCTTCTTTAACTGCATTTCAATAGAGTTGTAAAAGCAGAAGATTCAACAGAAGTTATCCAGCTCAATCCCTAAGTCTATGGTTTCAGGAAGATAAAATCTATTGAAGTGAGATGATTTACCCAAGGTCATATGGTTAATTAGTGACAGAGCTAGAATAAAAGCTTTTATTGCATTCTCCTTGTATTGTGAGACACTGACTTTTATGGTTTGAAAACTAGCTGCACATAAAAATCCCTTAAAGCTGTGGAGCTATTTCAAAGTGTTCTCCTTATGGTCATTATTCTCAAATATAAGAGCATATAGGAATCACCATGGAAGTTTGTCTAAAAATGTAGTCTCCCTGGGTACTACAGACAGATATCCTGAGTCAGAAAACTTCTGAGACAAAACTTCTCTTCTAAGGCACACGAACAGGGCACTCCCCTTTTCAAAGCAGCATATATGAACAAATAAAACCATGCTGTGATTCCTCTCACATTCTTCATTAAAGATCAGAAAACTCAGGTTCAACATGTTAGTAACAGATCCATTAATAGTAAGCAGTGTACTCAGGACACACTAAACATTTTACCATTGAGATGAAAATTTCTGTTATTTTAAATATTTCTCAAATGGCAGGTCGTCATCATCAAATTCTTCACAGTTTATGTACTTCTATCTATGAATTACTTAAGACTGTGTATAATTCATATAAAGTTTTTATTGATACTTTGTATTTGCATTATATGAATAATCCTATATAGCCCTTGATGTTTTACTCTAAGAAAGGCAAATCCTCTACTTATAATTATCTTTTCCATAGAAAATAAATTTAATTCACCCAATAAGAAATGAAATATTTCAAAAAGTCACTCAAAGACATAATTCAAATCCTGTTATTTGTTCATTTTTTAATGCATAAACTATAATTACTTCTTTGAAAGTTATATAGAGACTAGTTAGAATTAAAATATTAATGCAATCATCAAGTGTGTCTTATGTGAAAAAATCATTAAAATCTAAAATTTACAAGCATCACCTAGAAATGATCTGAAAAAACAAATGCCAGCATCTAGTTATTACTTTTAACTAAATATTATGCTCTGTTAGGTTGTTATGTGTTCCCTAAGTCAATGTGGCAAAGTTTATTGTACTGAATGTGTGCTTGTTCTATATTATTTTAAATCTTCACTATCCAACAGTTTTCACATAATTAAAATATAAATTTCTATGTGGAGAATAACAAAATAATGTGGTTTTAGTCAGTGTTTCTTAAGAAATATTTTATAGTTTTTCTGCTGGTTTTCATCTCTTAAGTAAAATAAAAACCTCATCCCAGATTAGAACTGAAAAACATAACATCTTATAATGCAGAGTAGATTTACTGAAAGCACTTTTAACCAGAACAACTAAGTTGTAAAAGAGATAATATGCTAGTTAACTTACCATGAGATTACTGATATTATATAAGAAAAGCAAAGACACTTAACTGACATTTTCTCTTGTTCAGGTTTTTGGTCCAAAAGGATAAATGTTTGAATATCTGATGTATCAAATAGTTCTGGAACTAGTAGAACACTATGCTTTACTTGACATTTTTGCCACCTTTCTTACAAACAGTAGCATTATTTTAGATAATTTTTTACTTTCTATAATGAATTTTATGGCACAGTGTGATGACTCTAGCAATCAGTGTTGAAGCTCTAATGCAGCTTTTTGGTTAAATCAAGAGGCTATATATCTTCCAAAAATCCGTTTGGGAGAAAATATTAAATTTAAATTACTTTCTTAACTTTTGCACTGTATTTTAATCTCTGTATTGAAATACAAGTGAAGTTCTGTATGTTGATATTTTATACAGCCAACTTACACTTTTATCATTTCTAACAAATTCTCTGGGAATTATTTAGAGTCTTTTAGAACTGATAATTGTCTTATTGATAAAGGTTACTCTTTTTTTCCCCCTTTTACTAGAAAATTTTAGATATCAGATTTCTTCAAAAGTAGAAAACAGAATTAAAAATTCCTGTGTATCTATAAATCATGTTCAACAATAATCAATTCAAAGATGGTCTTATTTCAAAGCATATCACCAATACTATTATCACACCTAAATATTGTTAAGGTAATTTTTTTTATTATCATCAACTGTGTGGATCACAATAAACTGTGGAAAATTCTGAAAGATATGGGAATACCAGACCACCTGACCTGCCTCTTGAGAAACCTGTATGCAGGTCAGGATTCAACAGTCAGAACTGGACATGGAACAACAGACTGGCTCCAAATAGGAAAAGGAGTATGTCAAGGCTGTATATTATCACCCTGCTTATTTAACTTATATGCAGAGTACATCATGAAAAATGCTGGACTGGAAGAAACACAAGCTGGAATCAAGAATGTTGGGAGAAATATCAATAACTTCAGATATGAAGATGACACCACCCTTATGGCAGAAAGTGAAGAGGAACTAAAAACCCTCTTGAAGAAAGTGAAAGTGGAGAGTGAAAAAGTTGGCTTAAAGCTCGACATTCAGAAAATGAAGATCATGGCATCCGGTCCCATCACTTCATGGGAAATAGATGAGGAAACAGTGGAAACAATGTCAGACTTTATTTTTCTGGGCTCCAAAATCACTGCAGATGGTGATTGCAGCCATTAAATTAAAAGATGCTTACTCCTTGGAAGAAAAGTTACGAGCAACCTAGATAGCATATTCAAAAGCAGAGACATTACTTTGCCGACTAAGGTCTGTCTAGTCAAGGCTATGGTCTTTCCAGTAGTCATGCATGGATGTGAGAGTTGGACTGTGAAGAAAGCTGAGCGCTGAGGAATTGATGCGTTTGAACTGTGGTGTTGGAGAAGACTCTTGAGAGTCCCTTGGACTGCAAAGAGATCAACCAGTCCATTCTGAAGGAGATCAACCCTAGGATTTCTTTGGAAGGAATGATACTAAAGCTGAAACTCCAGTACTTTGGCCACCTCATGTGAAGAGTTGACTCATTGGAAAAGACCCTGATGCTGGGAGGGATTGGGGGCAGGAGAAGAAGGGGATGACAGAGGATGAGATGGCTGGATGGCATCACTGACTCAATGGACGCGAGTCTGAGTCAACTATGGGGATTGGTGATGGACAGGGAGGCCTAGCGTGCTGTGATTCATGGGGTCGCAAAGAGTCAGACACGACTGAGCGACTGAACTGAATTAAACTGAACTGATCCAGCCAATATTTAAATGTCCTTTATTGTCATAAATACATCCGTATTTTTATAACAACTTTATCAGCATACAATTCACATGCAATAAAACCCACCAATTTAAAGTGTACAGTTCAGTCAATGTTAAAGAGTTGTGCAAGCAAAACCACCCTCTCATTTTAGAATATTTTCAACTCCAAAGCAAATCTCTATTTACTACCCCAGCCCCTAGCAACTGAAATTCTTTATGCCTTTATTGATTTGACTCTCTGAACATTTTATATAAATAAAACCATAAAGTATCTAAGTCTTGTGTCACATTCACATTGTAGCATATATCAATGCTTCATTTCATTTTGTAGTCAAATTTTATTTAGCAAAATAAACCATATTTTGCTTAACCATTCACCATATGGTGGGCAGTTACTTTCCGTTTTTTTGCTATTATATTACATTCATATACAAAGGACACATTTAAACTCACTTGGATGTATACCTAACAGTGAAATATTGAGGTAATGAGAGTATTTAATACTTTGAGGAACTGCCCAATTGTTTTCCAAAGTGTTTATACTATTTTACATCCCCACTACCAGAGTATGAGGTTATCAGTTTCTCTACATTTCTGCCAATACTTGATATTATCTGTTTTTCTTTTTAATTCAAGTTTATATAATAGGTATGAAGTGGTACTGCATTGTGGTTTTGATTTTTATTTCCCTTCACTAGTGATGTTGAGTATCTTTCATGTGTTTATTGGCCATTAGTATATTTCATTAGGAAAATATCTCTTCTAAGACTTTACTAATTTTTAACTTGGATTATCCATCATTTTAATGTTGAGATGTACCATTTGTTGGAAAGACTATTCTTCGTTCATTGTGTTGGTATCCTAGTGAAAAATCAATTGATGATAAGTGTGTGGATTTATTTCTGGGTTTTTAGTTTATTCCACTGATCTACATGTCTAGGTTCTTGCCACTATTATTCTGTCTTGATTGCTGGACTTTGCAGTAAATTTTGAAATTGAGACATGCAAATTTTCCAGCTTTTTATTTTGAAAGATTGCTTAAGTTATTTTTGTTCTCCTTTATTTCCAAATACATCATAGGATCACTTCATCTATTGCTGTAGACAGAAACGTCATCTGGGATCTTGATAAGAATTGTATTGTATCTGTAGATCAGTTTGGGTAAGTATTATATTTCTGTGCATTAGTGATGAAGAAACAAAATGAAAATAAGAAAGCAGTTTCATTTATATTGGCATCAAAGAAGATAATATAATCAGAGATAAATTTTTAAGGTTAAATGTAGATTTTATATTCTGATACCACAAAAAATGTTAAAAGAAATTAAATAATTAGGAAAACCATTTCACATTCCTGGATCAGACATTTTAATATGGTAAAAATGTCAACATTTCCCAAGGTGATTGAAAAGACATATTTTGTAGGTACAGATTTCTATGTGTACATCTATTTTCTCTGATGAATTTGAAGATATTTCATCCTTTGCAAATATTTTTAGTGCTATGAAAAATATTCTGTCAGTTTAATACTTATTTCCTTGTAGATAAACTTTTCTTCTTCTTTTTTTTAAATTTCAGACTATTTTTTGTTTTTATAGTCTGATTATTGCATTTCCATCTATTTTTTGCTCAGTTTATCCTGTTTGGCATAAACTGTGATTAATACCTATACATTCTTATCTTGACTCAGTACTTGAAAATTCTTAGTGTTATAATGTAACTTAAATACATTTGAATCAGTTCTAATGAAGTGGAGGAAACTGGAGCCTATTATACAGAGTGAAGTAAGCCAGAGAGAAAAAAACCAATACAGGATACTAATGCATATATATGGAATTTAGAAACATGGTAACAATAACCCTGTATGCGAGACAGTAAAAGAGACACAGATGTATAGAACAGTTTTTTGGACTCTGTGGGAGAGGGCAACAGTGGGATGATTTGGGAGAATGGCATTGAAACATGTATATTATCATATGTGAAATGAATTGTCAGTCCAGGCTAGATGCATGATACAGGATGCTCGGGGCTGGTGCACTGGGATGATCCAGAGGGATGGGATGGGGAAGAAGATGGGAGTGAGGTTCGGGATGGGGAACACAGGTACACCCATGGCAGATTCATATCAACGTATGGCAAAACCAATACGATACTGTAAAGTAATTAGCCTCCAATTAAAATTTACAAATTTATATTAAAATTTTTTTTAAAAATTTACTTATAAATAAATAGATAACTTATTGGCTGCAAATAAATAAATATATAAATAAATGCAAATTCACCTTCATTTTGTGTATCCTACCCTTTGAGGATACTGGATGTTTGGGGCTGGTGCACTGAGATGACCCAGAGGGATGGTACGGGGAGGGAGGGGGATTCAGATGGGGAACATGTGTATACCTGTGCTGGATTCATGTTGATGTACGGCAAAAGCAATACAATATTGTAAAGTAATTACCTTCCAAATGAAATAAATAAATATATATGTGCATTAAAAAAATATATATAAGTATATATAATAAATATACAATTTAACATTAGTAATACATTTATATTATAGCAAGAATACACAGAAGAACTGTACAAAAAAGATCTTCATGACCCAGATAATCATGATGATGTGATGACTAATCTAGAGCCAGACATCTTGGAATGTGAAGTCAAGTGGGCCTTAGAAAGAATCATGATGAACAAAGCTAGTGGAGGTGATGGAATTCCCGTTGAGCTGTTTCAAATCTTGAAAGATGACGCTGTGAAAGTGCTGCACTCAATATGCCAGTAAATCTGGAAAACTCAGCAGTGGCCACAGGACTGGAAAGGGTCAGTTTTCATTCCAATTCCAAAGAAAGGCAATGTCAAAGAATGCTCAAACTACTGCACAATTGCACTCATCTCACATGCTAGTAAAGTAATGCTCAAAATTCTCCAAGCCAGTCTTCAGCAATACATGAACCGTGAACTCCCTGGTGTTCAAGCTGGTTTTAGAAAAGGCAGAGGAACCAGAGATCAAATTGCCAAAATCCACTGGATCATGGAAAAAGCAAGAGAGTTCCAGAAAAACATCTATATCTGCTTTATTGACTATGTCAAAGCCTTTGACTGTGTGGATCACAATAAACTGTGGAAAAATTCTGAANATGCCAGCAAATCTGGAAAACTCAGCAGTGGCCACAGGACTGGAAAAGGTCAGTTTCATTCCAATCCCAAAGAAAGGCAATGCCAAAGAATGCTCAAACTCTGCATAATTGCACTCATCTCACACGCTATTAAAGTAATGCTCAAAATTCTCCAAGCCAGACTTCAGCAATACGTGAACCGTGAACTCCCTGATGTTCAAGCTGGTTTTAGAAAAGGCAGAGGAACCAGAGATCAAATTGCCATCATCTGCTGGATCATGGAAAAAGCAAGAGAGTTCCAGAAAAGCATCTACTTCTGATTTATTGACTATGCTAAAGACTTTGACTGTCTGGATCACAATAAACTGTGGAAAAATTCTGAAAGAGCTGGGAATACCAGACCACCTGACCTGCCTCTTGAGAAATCTGTATGCAAGTCAGGAAGCAACAGTTAGAACTGGACATGGAACAACAGACTGGTTCCAAATAGGAAAAGGAGTACGTCAAGGCTGTATACTGTCACCCTGCTTATTTAACTTCTATGCAGGGTACATCATGAGAAACGCTGGACTGGAAGAAAGGCTAGGTGGAATCAAGATTGCCGGGAGAAATATCAATAACCTCAGATATGCAGATGACACCACTCTTATGGTAGAAAGTGAAGAGGAACTAAAAAGCCTCTTGATGATAGTGAAAGAGGAGAGTGAAAAACTTGGCTTAAAGCTCAACATTCAGAAAACGAAGATCATGGCATCTCGTGCCAACACTTCATGGGAAGTGGATGGGGAAACAGTGTCAGAGTTTATTTTGGGGGGCTCCAAAATCACTGCAGATGGTGACTGCAGCCATGAAATTAAAAGACGCTTAGTCCTTGGAAGAAAAGTTATGACCAACCTAGATAGCATAGTCAAAAGCAGAGACATTACTTTGCCAACAAAGGTCTGTCTAGTCAAGGCTATGGTTTTTCCAGTAGTCACGTATGAAGTTCACTTTCACTCATTGGAGAAGAAAATGGCAACCCACTCCAGTGTTCTTGCCTGGAGAATCCCAGGGGCGGGGAACCTGGTGGGCTGCCGTCTCTGGGATCACACAGAGTCGGACACGACTGAAGCGACTTCGCAGCAGCAGCAGCAGCTGCATACATGAATGTGAGAGTTGGACTATGAAGAAAGCTGAGTGCCAAAGAATTGATCTTTTGAACTGTGGTGTTGGAGATGATTCTTGAGTGTCCATTGGACTGCAGGGAGATTTAACCATTCCATTCTAAAAGATATCAGTCCTGGGTGTTCTTTGGAAGGACTGATGTTAAAGCTGAAACTCCAGTACTTTGGCCACCTCCTGCAAAGTGTTGACTCATTGGATAAGACTCTGATGCTCGGAGGGATTGAAGGCAGGAAGAGAAGGGGATGACAGAGGATGAGATGGCTGGATGGCATCACTGACTCGATGGATTTGAGTTTGAGTGAACTCCAAGAGTTGATGGTGGACAGGGCAACCTGGGGTGCTGCAATTCATGGGGTCACAGGGAGTCAGACACGACTGAGTGACTGAACTGAACTGAACTGAAAACAAAATTAAGTAAGACCAGAGAATTCCAGAAAAATATCTACTTCTGCTTCGTTGAGTACTCTAAAGCCTTTGATCATGTGGCTCACAAAACTGGGTAAATTCTTAAAAAAATGGGAATACCAGACCATCTTATCTGCCTCTTGAGAAATCAGTATCCAGGTCAAGAGACAACATTAGAACCAGACATGGAACAAGATACTGGTTCAAATTTGGGAAAGGCATATTTCAAAGCTTCATATTGTCATCCTGCTTATTTGACTTAATACAGAATACATCCTGGGAAATGCCAGGATGGAAAAAGCAGAAGCCTCTTCAAGACTGCAGGGATAAATATCAATAATGTCAGATATGCAGATGACACCACAGTTACGGCAGAAAGTGAAGAGGAACTAAAAAGCCTCTTGATGAACGTCAAAGAGGAGAGTGAAAACCTGGTTTAAAACTCAGCATTCAAAAAACTAAGATCATGGCATCTGGTCCCATCACTTTTGGCAAGGAGATGGGGAAACAATGGAAACCATGACAGGCTTTACTTTCTTGGGTTCCAAAAATCACTGTAGATGGTGACTGCAGCCATGAAATTCAAAGATGCTTGCTCCTTGGAAGAAAAACTATGACAAACTTAGACAGCATATTAAAAACAGAACATTACTTTGCCAACAAATGTTGTGTAATCAAAGCTATGGATTTTCCAGTAGTCATGTATGGATATGAGAGTTGGAGTATAAAGAAAGCTGAGTGCTGAAGAATTCATCCTTTCAAACTGCGGTGTTGGAGAAGACTCTTGAGAGTCCCTTGGACTGTAAGGAGGTCAAACCAGTCAATCCTAAAGGAAATAAGTCCTGAATACTCACTGGAAGGACTGATGCTGAAGGTGAAACCCCAATACTTTGGCCACCTGATATGAAGAACTGGGTGTTTGGAAAAGATTCTGATACTGGGAAAGATTTACGGAAGGAGGAAAAGGAACAACACAGGATGAGATGGTTGGATGGCATCACTGATTTGATCAACATGAGTTTGATAAAGCTCTGGAAGCTGGTGACAGGGAATCCTGGCATGCTGCGATTCATGGGGTCACAAAGAGTCAGACATGACTGAGTGACTGAAGTGAACTGAACTGAACTGAAAACAAAATAGTACTAACTCTTAGAAAAAGTCAACTTTTAAAATAATAATGATAATTTTTAATTGTATCATTCTTGACTTAATAATTTCATTTGTATTTTGTAATCATGTAATAATCTCATGAATTTATTTTTATAAATGTGTATGCTTATTTTAAATGACTGGACCTATTTAGTCCAGTGATACCAATTTGTAGATAGAAAGTAATATAATGATTGCTTAATTTCTTGAGTGATGGTAATTATTTGTGTGGATATATTAAAAATGGTATAAGTATGCATTATAGAGTATAGAATGTTCATGTTAAAGGAGACTTGGCCCTAGCTTATTCAAGGTAGTTGTTTTTATTCTGGAAAGGAAAGATTAAAGATGACAACTGCTATTCATTTTGCACTTGGCGCTACTTGAAAATATCCCTGTGACTAGGTGTAGCTTTCTGCTTAGTTAGCAGAAATGACACCAATAACCAGACAAGAAGGATACTGTAGTTTGTGATGGTTGTAATTATTACCTGAACTTGTACAGCATTTTACAAAGGTTGTTATATACACTATCAGGAAAAGCCCTACTTTTCCTCCTACCTCTTCCCTCTCTCTCCTTTTCATTCCCTAAGCACCAAATTATATGTCAGAGCTTCCGCCTATATCCTTCCATTGTACACTTCATCATTCCCATTTTATCTTTTTGTGGTTCATTACAGGTAATTTTTTTATTTTCTAAATTTCTGATTAATAATTTTCCCTTCAGCTTTGTCTATTTAGAAAAGAATGTTACAGGTAAAGACTGGTCGAGTATACAAAAAAGTGTGAAATATATATTCAGTGTCACTCAATTCCCTTTTGTGGGGGCTTCCCAAGGGGCTCAGTGGTAAAATAACCCATCTGTCAAGGCCGGAGATGCAAGAGATGTAGGTTTGATCCCTGGATCAGGAAGCTCCTCTAGAGAGAAATTCATAACCTACTCCAGTACTTTTGCTTGAAAAATCCCATGGACAGAGGAGCCTGGTGGCCCACTGTCCGTGGACTCGCGAGGTTCGGACACGACAGCGCTACCATACAAGCACAAGTCAGCTGTTGTGATGGTGTTTTGTTTCCTATTTTAAAGTGAGGTAAAATTGGAGAGGTAAGTCTACCCCACCAGCGCTAAACAGCTCACTCTGAAAACAAAGAAAACCTAAATCCAGGGCATTTTCTACCATATTATACATACTTCATGTTGAAAGGAAATTTCAGTAAAGTAGATTTTACATCAACAAAGAACCTAGACATGGTTTTTAGTCCATGTTTTAGTTGTAGGAGAAGAGGTAGGCCAGAGTAGTATTATTGCTGCTGATTAGTGACCCCATAGACTGTAGCCCACCAGGCTCCTCTGTCCATGGGACTTCCCAGGCAAGAATACTGGAATGAGTTGCCAGGTCCTTTCCCCAGGGAATCTACCCGACCCAGGGATCAATTCTGAGTCTCCTGAACTGAAAGGTGGATTCTTTACCACTGAGCCACCGGGAAATTCCCTAGGATAGAATGAGTGTCTACTAACTGAGGAGACAGACAAAAAGAAAGTAAGTTACCATTAATGGGGGTAAAGGAAAATTTTAAAACTTGAGAATTAATTATGTTAACATTTTAATCTCTACTTCTTTTTTTAAAAAATATTTAATCCAGTAATTACAAGTTCCCTTAAATAATTCTAATCTTTGATATCTATCTTATTTTTATATGAAATGTGTGATATTAAACTAATTCCTCTCTTTATAATAATTTGAAATTATTTTATGGGAACTGTGAATACTACAATGTTAATATAATCAGAGACTAAGAAAAATTTTCCCCAAAACTGTGTACTGGATTTAGAAAAAAATATTTTTTTTATTCTCTATTTACAAAACATGCTATGAAAAGACTCCAAGGGAAAAAAAATCATTTTTCTTTGCATACATCTCCTTTGTACTTTGAGTTTTTATGTATGGGGATAGTTCCACTGTCAGAATTGGCTTAAGATAACACATGATCTACTAGGGACAATCAAATACACTTGAACTTAACAATATTTTTCTGCCTGCATTCTTTGATCAAGTTGTTTAAAATCCCATTACAAATTATTTATTTATAATATGGAGCTTGAGATACCTACCTTGACTGATCAATGTGAACATTAAAATTGGATAATGAGTATAAAATCTCCTGAAACAATATCTAATACATTCTAAGAACTTAACATGTAGAATGAGGGTTGCCTCTGCCCTGAAAATGGGAAAATTAAAGCAGACAGTCTTTGTCAAGACTAGGGTGGTCTCAGGATCTGGGTCTCTTCTACTCAATGAGTCCCACCTATTTCATCTTCACTAGATTTCTTACACACTAGCCACATGCATCACAGTCACTTGGACACATGTTTAAAATATAAATTCCTGGGCTACACCTCAGAGTCACATATGAGACTCTTGGGATCAAAGGAAAAGAACATAACATTTTAAAGGTAAATAATCAGTTTGGTATTCATTTATATCACTGTCAAATTTTACTTTTAACCATGTTCATTACTTGCATTGTTATTTTGCAATTTTTGCTTCTTTTTAAAATGTGAATATAACATGTAAGTTTAAGGTGTCCAATATGTTGATTTGAATCATTTATATAGTTATATGATTACCAATGCAGCATTAGCTAATACGTCTATTACACTATACATTATGACATGAGAACAATCAAGAACTAGCCTCTTAGAAACTTTTAAGTTGATAATAGGGTGTGGAAGTGAAAGTCACTCAGTTGTGTCTCACTCTTTGTGACTCCATGGAATTCTCTAGGCCAGAATACTGGAGGGTGTAGCCTTTCCTTTTTCCAGGGGCTCCTCCCAATCCAGGGATCCAACCGAGGTCTCCCTCATTGCAGGCAGTCTCTTTACCACCTTAGCCAGAAGGGAAGCCCCAGAATACCGGAGTGGGTAGCCTATCCCTTCTCCAGGGGATCTTCCCAACCCAGGAATCAAATCAGGGTCTCCTGCATTGCAGGTGGATTCTTTACCAACTAAGCTACCAGGGATGCCCCTAGGATGTAGAAGATTGTGATTTAGCATGTGAAATGAGCACAATTGTCCAGAGAAGACTCTTGAGAGTCCCTTGGACAGCAAGAAGATCAAACCAGTAAATCCTAAAAAAAAATTAACTCTGAATATTCATTGAAAGGACTGAAGCTGAGACTCCAATACTTTGCCATCTGATGAGAAGAGTCAGCTCATTGGAAGAGACCCTGATGCTGGGAAAGATTGAAGGCAAAATGAGAAGAGAGTGGCAGAGGATTAAATGGTTAGATAGCATCACAGACTCAATGGATATGAATCTGAGTAAACTCTGTGGGCAATGGTGAAGAACAGGGAAGCCTGGCATGCTGCAGTCCATGGGGTTGCAGAGTCAGACAGGACTTAGTGACTCAACAAAAAGACTGTAACTGCTATGCTGCGAATTAGTTCTCCAAAACTTTTTAAAATCTAAGTTTGTACCCTTAAACAACATATTCCTTGCCCCTGCCCCCAACTTCATAACTATTATTTTACTCTGTTTTGTGAGCTTGGCAATTTTAGATTTCACATGATAAGCAAAAGGATAGATATTTGTCTTCCTTTCTCTAACTTATTTCACCTAGCATAACACCCTTCAAGTTCATCCAAGTTATTACAAATGGCAAAATTTCCTTCTTTTTAAACCTGAATAATATTCCACTGCATGCCAATGTCACATGTTCTTTATCTATTGATCTATCTATGGACATTTGGATGGTTTACATTTCTTGGCTATTGTGCATAACCCTCCAATGAGAATGGGAGTGCAGATATATATGAAGAGGATGTATATGGGTGCATTTTCAAATGATACAGATAGAAAAATATATTTTATAAAATAATTTGTTTTTTCTCAAAACAAGTTTTAAAAACACATATGTGTAGTGATTAAATATGACTCAACAGATGCAAAAGGGCTTTTGGAAGCAATGAAATAGAAGGACATATTAAGATAAAGCTGAGGGTGGAGGAGAGAAATTTAATAATCCCCAGTAGAATGATAAAACAGGATAAGCTTTAAGAGGTACTTAGCAAAAAATTAGAATGAAAATGTCAGAGGTTGAAATATCATGATATTTATCTCCCATTCCTATAATTTTATTTTATGGATACTCTCTTTGCTATTATACATATTATAAATTCCACCTACCCTGAGATAAGATCTCTTTATTTTACTTGATTTATAATACATTTTATTATCTTATAGATAAGGGCCACAAAATCTGGAATTTTATTACTTGGTTAAGGTCAAACTAATTTTAAAATGGAAGGAGAATTTTTGTTCCCACATATCAGTTCTGATCATCTTATAAGAGCAAATTAATGTACTTATTTATGAGAAAGTTATTTTTAAATAAAATGATAACATTATATTACTTTTTCTTCTACTAATTTTTAGTCTCAAGCATGTTAGATTCTACTTACAAAAATGAAATTATTAAATTATCTCACTCATAATTTCAAGTACTTCGTTGTCTCAAAGATAATTAAAATATGCAAAATGAAAAGTAATACATTTCAAGACTAGGTAAAGAAATAATTTTGATAGCATAATAATTAAAACTTTTGCATTCTATCTTTAAAATGCATAAAAGAAGCAAACTGTGAACTGAATGAAGCACCCAAGCTTGATTCTGTGACAAAAAAAAAGGAATTTTAATATTTTTTGATTGCTCTTGAAGATATGCACCTCTTTCTATTTGTATTTCCTGTTTGATCATTAGCCTACTTATATGCTTTGCATAGTATCAGAGGGCTATCTGTTCCTTTTCTGTCTAAAGGAACTCTGCCAATAATCTTTATATTAACATGTGATTTTATACATGTTGTAAATACTACACTCCATTGTGTCATTTGCCTTATTTGTGCATGTCTTCCAAATAAGAACTTTAAAAAACATGGCTCTGACATAAAAATTTGTATTTTTCCCCACATTAGTTCTCATATATTTCTAGTTTGATAAGGTTGTGTTAGTTTCCTATCACTACTGTAACATATCTCCATTAATCGAGTGGCTTAAATCAGCACAGACTTATGATCATGCAGCTCGATGGGTCACAGTCTACAATTGGTTGGCAGCACTGTTTTTCTTCTGGAAGCTCTGGGGGAGAATTTGCTGATGTACCTGTTGCAGCTTTTAGATGCTGACAGCACTCACTGGCTCATGCACCAGTGTGCGTCTTCAGGGCCAGCAATGTAGCATCTTCCTTTCCTTCCTGCTGCCACTCTCTCTCTCCTGTTAGTGTTTCTGTCCTTCCATCTCTTCTCCCTCTCTGCTTCTATGCCTGTGACCTTTCTGCTTCCTTTTTACCAGACACTTTTCCCATCTCAAGACTCAACCTAATCACATACTCACCACAAAATTCCTTCTGCAATATAAAGGATAAGGTCCCATATTCGCAAACTCTGAGGTTGAGAATATTGATATCCTGGGTTGGGGGAATAACATTCTGTCTACCCAAAAGGTGACATTAGGCTAAGATTATTTATAGCAACATATATGTATATTCATTTCCCTATATTTTCTGCCAGTAAATAGATGGTCTGTATTATATATATATGTTAATATCTAAAATATTTAATTTATATATAATATATCTGTGTGTGTGTGTGTGTGTGTGCATATGGATATGCTATATATATATATATATATATATATATATGATTAGCCACATTGTGCAGCTGCGGGATCTTATTTCCCTGACCAGAGATTGAACTTGCATCCACAGCAGTGAAAGTACTGAGCCCTAATTACTGGTCCACCAGGGAATTCCCATCTGAAATATACTCAAAATGAGGTTAGCTTCATTTTTTTCAAAAAAATTCCCAACTTTCCTATTCTTTGGTAGAATGATATAATATCTGTTGCTATCACACATACTAATTTCTCTTTTATTAGAAAATATTGTGCTTTCATCTTTATCCTATTACATTGGCCTGTCTTGCAAATAGCAAATTAATTATTATAACCCATTACTATATTTTCTATATAAATTGTGATATATTATTAATTTTGTTCTTAATTTTTTAGTAAAACTGGATAAATAATTCACCTCATTCTATAAAATACTTGTGGGAATTTTACTGAGATTTTTAAGAATGTATAGTTTGATTTAGAAATTTCATATCATTACATTATTGTATTACATTCATAATTTTCTTTAGAATACACAAAGGGAAGCTCACTTCAAGGTTCACACATAGTGAAACTTTTTAAAAGTATACAGTATGAGAATGTTCCGTTTGAGAGCTGCTAAATGAATTTGGACTCAGTTGTTCATCTGGGTCTACAATTTTAGTGAGTATCTGACCATGATGGAGCATATGAAATGATCTTCTGGAGAAGTCAGAGGCTACTTAAGAAAGGACTTGAAGTTTCTTGTAGTGGCCACATGGTGACAATTTTATCTACAGAAGTAAAAGTAGTAGCAGAAGAATTTTGATTCACTGATAGGAGTGGAATTTGTAAATGATGCCTCCTTAAGTAAAAATAACAATTACAAAATATATGAAATGTAAAGTAAAAATGTAAAGGGTTGAATATAATTTGATTTCTGAAAGAATTTCATCAGTAGAAGGGAAGATTTATAAATGGTACTTTGTTTCTTTTTTTTATTATTTTTTTTAATTTTACTTTACAATACTGTATTGGTTTTGCCATACATCAATATAAATCCGCCACGGGTGTACATGAGTTCCCATGTACTTTGTTTCTTTTATCTGTTATATTTTTTATAAATTATACAGTCTCTCAATTAAATATAGATATCTAGGAGTAAGCTTGGAAGGCTTTGAAAGTGCTGAAATGTTACCAGTATAGTAATGACTGATCATTTTGGTGCTCATAAAAATAACCAACAAAACATAATTTTTTACAATATGTTCTAAAGTGATATATTAATAATAATTATCTTTATAGCCAAAGAGGAGAGCTGACTAGATGAACTCATCCATCACCTGTTGGGAGAGGGAACCTTTAGTTGATTTGCCAAATTACAATAAAATCCTAATAATTAATGCACACTTTTAACCAAACTAATAGATTAAACAATTATATCTTTGTGATAGAATAACTGATTATGTGATATTGGCCAAAAAACATTTAAAAAAAGTAAATCACTTTAGAGAAAAATGCCAGGTATCAAAATGCAAAAATTTAAGGAAAACATATGAATTTAGAAAAGCTTTTAATGTTATAGGGAATGTCTTATAATGTGATTAACTCTATAAGAAAAATTCAACCAGATGCCCAGAGGACTGGGTTCCAATTCACCTGGTGAAAAGGACTATATTTCAAGCAAATTCAGTTTATTAAAAACCTAAATTCTGGCTCTATATCAGCTTGTCTAAGATGAAATTGTTTATCTCTTGGTTCTGATTAGATAATAGAAGTTCTAGGAAAGTACCAAAATAAATAACTCTAAAGAGCTCTGTAAACAAGTATAAAAATAATGAAAAATAACCTAATCATGATGTTGATATCTACAATTGGCTATGTTATACACACAGTATTTGATTGCATAAGATTCAGAATTCTGTGTATTTTGTCTTATAATGTGGTTGAAAGGACCAGAAGAATTATTCTCCCTAATGTTACATTACAGTATACTATTTATTTAAATAATGTTTTGTGGTTCTTTTTGTTCTTATGAACAAAAATACCTTGGTGCTACAGGATATTTGCCCAGCAATATGGTAAAATAAATGTCTGGACAATGTTCCCATTAGAGAACACCTAAAAATGCTTCATAAAAATTTATTTTAAAATGTTTTTGGAAAATACAGTGCCAAGTACATGAATAAGAAAATGAATTCCTTGCAGATATATTGCAGTGAAAAGATGTTCTTTAAATGTGCTGGTCTCTAAAGAGACCAGTTCATTTCAGTTCAGTCGCTCAGTCGTGTCTGACTCTTTGTGACCCCGTGAATCACAGCACGCCAGGCCTCCCTGTCCATCACCATCCCCCAGAGTTCACTCAAACTCACGTCCATCGAGTCAGTGATGCCATCCAGCTATCTCATCCTCTGTCATCCCCTTTTCCTCCTGCCCTCAATCCCTCCCAGCATCAGAGTCTTCTCCAATGAGTCAACTCTTCGCATGAGGTGGCCAAAGTACTGGAGTTTCAGCTTTAGCATCATTCCTTCCAAAGAACACCCAGGACTGATCTCCTTTAGAACGGACTGGTTGGTTATCCTTGCAGTCCAAGGGACTCTCTAACTTTCCTTCCAAGGAGTAAGTATCTTTTAATTTCATGGCTGCTGTCAGCATCTGCAGTTATTTTGGAGCCCCAAAAAATAAAGTCTGACACTGTTTCCACTGTTTCGCCATCTATTTCCCATGAAGTGATGGGACCGAATGCCATTATCTTCGTTTTCTGAATGTTGAGCTTTAAGCCAACATTTTCACTCTCCTCTTTCACTTTCATCAAGAGGCTTTTTAGTTCCTCTTCACTTTCTGCCATAAGGGTGGTGTCATCTGCATATCTGAGTTTAATGATATTTCTCCCAGCAATCTTGATTCCAGCTTGTTCTTCTTCCAGCCCAGCGTTTCTCATGATGTACTCTGCATAGAAGTTAAATAAGCAGGGTGACAGTACACAGCCTTGATGTACTCCCACAGTGCTTGTCATTTGAGCATCTCTCACTCTAACCCTGGTAACTGGAGATTTTTAACAGGCTGTATAAAGGATAGAGAATTCATTCTGGGAATGTCACAAGGTGGGAGACAGTATTAGAACTTTATCAGCATCTAGGGAAACCCCAAAATAAAACCATCAGTTGGAAAATGGGAGTGGGGAATGTCATTGTAGATTCATTCAATTGGTATTTGATGTTTTAAACTTGACAACACGTTGACTGGATAAGAGAGATAATTCATATCCACACAGTGACCATTATGTGACTTACATGATAGAAAAAAACCTCAAGCTTAAAACGTAATTCAAGAGAGTCTCAGGTTTGTAGTTACCCCAACTATCTATTTTACAAGCATAAACCAACTTTTCTCTAGCAAGATATATTTTATTTTATTTTATTTGGCCACAGCAAGTTGCACATGGGATCTCAGTTCCCCAACCAGGGACTGAACCTGCAACCCCTGCACTGGAAGTCAGAATCTTAACCACTGAACTGCCAGGGAAGTCCAGGATACATTTTATCATCAGAGTTAAAAAAAAAATTCCCACAAATGAACTGCCAAAAATCATAAATTCAACTCAAAAATTTAAAAAAATGATGAAATATGCTAACCCTTATTAGACTCAACAGGATTAAAACACAATGCAATGACTTGAGAGTCTACAGGGTTAATTACAGGATTTAATCTCCAGCAGTTGCAGATACTGGCATTATTAAACACAGAATATAACATTCAGATATCTATATAATGAAAGATAGGAAATTTAAAGTAGGAATTAACCAAAAAATTCAGAAGGACTTGAACTATTTGTAAAAAGCAGCATATGAAATTTCTAAAAGTGATAAATATGGGAATTTTATTAGAAATTTGATGAGTAGGAATAAATAACATTTTAAATAATGCTAAAAATTACAGAGGTGAAGTTACATCATCTGTAATTACTCAGAATGGACCACAGGGAGGTAAATAAATAAATATATATATAAACAATTGTTTAAGAGACATTAAAATAGCATAGGAAAGATTCAGCTACAACTCAGTGAGTTCTAAGGGATAAATAATTAGAATAAGGGAGAGACATAGGCAAAAATAATACTATAGAAACATAAGAAATAAATAAATCTTGTAACTCAGGAAGCCTGATTAGTTTCAAATTGGATAATTTTATATAGTGCTGAAACTATAAAACACAAGGACAATGATGAAATCTTAAAAGGAGTCAAAGATAAAATAAATTACCTGCAAGAAAAGAGAAGTCTGAAAGTAGTTTACTTTCCAATAATAATGACAAATATTCAAAGTACTTAGAGAAAATAGCATATTTAAATTAAGAATATCATCTTTACTGAAAATAGTATTTATTAAATTTAAATGAAGTCATAAGCTTGGAAAAAGTGCTTGTAGTTTATATAAGTGGATAGGAAGAATTTTAAGACAAGCCTCTAAGACTCCTGTTGTGCATATTTTGTAAACTCCTTTCCCCTTGAGTACAGGTGGACCTGACATAGTCAGATGAGTCCTTCTTAAAAAGGCTTTAGAAGTCAGAGACAGAAGAGGTCAACGAGATTTTAAGCTGCAGGAGATGCAGACATGCTGGACTTGAAGCAGCTGGCATGTCCAAGAGAAGGCCTTTGCAAGGGGCCTCCCATCAAATGACTTGAGAATAACCTCCGGTAGCTGGGAACAACCCCTGGCCAACAGGTAACAAGAAAGCAGTGATGTCAGTCACAGAAGTGCCGAGAAATGAATTCTGCCGATGACCCGAGGGAGCCTGGAAGTTCCTCCAAGTGAAGACATACCTCACTGATTCCCTGATAGCAGCCTTAGGAGATCCTACTATGCACAGCTCCTCCCTAAATCACTTTGGACTCTGAACCCACAGAAACCATGAGATAACATTTTTGTTGATTTGATCTGGTCCCATCACTTCATGGGAAATAGATGGGGAAACAGTAGAAACAGTCTCAGACTTTATTTTTCTGGGCTCAGAGCTGCTCAGATTCACGTCCACTGAGCCGGTGATGCTGTCTCATCCTCTCATCCTCTGTTGCCCCTTTCTTTTTTTGCCTTCACTCTTTCCTAGCCTCAGGGTCTTTCCCAATGAATTGACACTTTACATCAGGCTGCCAAAGTATTGGAGCTTCAGCAACAGTCCTTGAAATTAATATTCTGGGTTTATTTATTTTAGGATTGACCGATTTGATCTGGTCCCATCACTTCATGGGAAATAGATGGGGAAACAGTAGAAACAGTCTCAGACTTTATTTTTCTGGGCTCCAAAATCACTGCAGATGGTGACTGCAGCCATGAAATTAAAAGACACGTACTCCTTGGAAGAAAAGTTATGACCAACCTAGATAGTGTACTCAAAAGCAGAGACATTACTTTGCTGACTAAGGTCCGTCTAGTCAAGGCTATGGTTTTTCCTGTGGTCATGTATGGATGTGAGAGTTGGACTGTGAAGAAGGCTGAGCGCAGAAGAATTGATGCTTTTGAACTGTGGTGTTGGAGAAGACTCATGAGAGTCCCTTGGACTCCAAGGAGATCCAACCAGTCCATTCTGAAGGAGATCAACCCTGGGATTTCTTTGGAGGAATGATGCTAAAGCTGAAGCTCCAGTACTTTGGCCACCTCATGTGAAGAGTTGACTCATTGAAAAAGACCCTGATGCTGGGAGGGATTGGGGACAGGAGGAGAAGGGGACGACCAAGGATGACATGGCTGGATGACATCACGGACTTAATGGACGTGAGCCTGAGTGAACTCCAGGAGTTGGTGATGGACAGGGAGGCCTGGCATGCTGCAATTCATGGGGTCGCAAAGAGTTGAACATGACTGAGCGACTGAACTGAACTGAAGGTGCTAAATTTGTGGTGATTTGTTACACAGCAGTAGAAAATTGAAATTGTAACCAATAAAAAAGTTAGCATTCAAATATATAAAGATTTTACTAAGAAATAAATATATTCAATGTTAGCTAATGAAGCAGTCATGAGTAGGTGTGTCAAAAAATAAGTCATCAATTAGCATATAAAAGGTCTTCCCTGTTGGCTCAGGGGTAAAGAATCCTCCTGCAATGTGGGAGATACAGGAGAGGAGGGGAAGGTTTCAACCCTGGGTTGGGAAGATCCCCTGGAGGAGAAAAATGATAATCCACTCCAATATTCTTGCCTAAAAAACGCCATGGGCAGAGGAGCCCGGTGAGCTACAGTCCAAAGGGTCGCAAAGAGTCAGACACAATTGAGGCACTAGGCGCGCACACACAGAATATGGAAAGAAATTTAAGTTCATTTGTAATTGGTGAAATACAAATAAAAAACACTACAGGGTTCACTGTCACAGAAACAGCTGATGAAACAGTTGGATCATATTCAGAATGCATGAAGATATGGATCAAGATCAGTTTGATACTGCTTGGAGCAGAGATATGAAACAGGAAACAGAACATCAGAAGTCGCATTGCTAACTCAATACTCCAGAGAAACACTAAGTACACCTATTCTAAGGAATGTCAAAATATCCATAGAAATGTCAAAAATATCCATAGAAATAATGCTAGTAAAAGCAAAAGAAGCAACTGTATTGAACCCAAAGGATAATGATGTACTGAATGCATATACTGTGTAATAATTCATTTACAGACATTTTGTATACCAATCAAAATAAGGTTAAGTATATTAACATGAAGCACACATCATATTGAATGAAAACAAGTCTTAGAGTACAAAATAGAGTATAATGATATTCATATAGTAGCTCAGAGGTTAAAGCATCTGTCTGGAATGCGGGAGACCCAGGTTTGATCCCTGGGTTGGGAAGATCCC
>SJXQ01005885.1:63297-84756 GCA_006408695.1 Aepyceros melampus | reverse complement strand
TAAAAAATGCAGAATTCAATACTATTTAAATCTGTAATTTCTAATATCAAATGATTGATAAAATATTTAAAGAGATCCACATATCAAAAACACTATTAATTTTCAAACAAGTAAATTTACTGCTTAAATATTTTATCCTCATTATGTCTAATAAGGAATATGATTTTTTATGAACGCATGACTTTCATTTGTTTCATATGTATTGACTAAGACATTTAAGGAATCTCTAGTACTTTGTGCCAAAGCACAGATCCAAGTCTTTGTAAGAGAGGCTTATAAAGATGAGAACACATTAACCAAATTCATTGAATTAAACAAGCTAAATCCTTTAAATGAGGTGTTTTGTAGAAAACAAATCATTTATTTGAAAATTAACTAAAATAAAAGTTGACTCAATTGCAAGCTATAACACTGTGTATTTAGTTCATTTCTGAATAGCAAGACAATGAAAAATTTAAAAGAACACCTGTTTATGTCAGCACTGAAAAACAATGAAATATTTTATTACTCTGCACAAAATTTCTGCCTTGAGGTTTGCTTTTATTTTTTTCTCTCTCTCAAATTAATATACTATTCTTCAGGGCAGATTGGGATTCAGAGCAAAAGGAACAGAAAGTAGAGTTATTCTGTATATCCCCTCAATCTTTCTGGTTTCCCCTATATTAACATTTGTATTAGTGTGTTTCATTTGTTATAACTGATGATCGGATGTTGATAAACTGTTAACAAAAGTCCATGGTTTACATTAGGCTCCATTTTGTGTTGTACTTCCTGTGTATTTTTGACAACTGTTCCTGTCTGCCATTACAGAATCTTACAGCATAGTTTCACTGTCTGAAAAATGCTGTGTTCTGCTTGTTCACTCCTCCCCCATGACAACTCTATGCCAGCTTCTTGGCAACCACTGATCTTTTTATTGTCTCCTTAGATTTGCCTTTTCTGGAATGTCATATCATATGTTGAAATCAAACAGTATGTAGCCTTTTCAGACTAGCTTCTGTCACTTAGCAATATGCTTCAAAGGTTGGTCCATATTTGTTCATGGTTAGACAGATTATTGCTTTTTATCACCAATAATATTCCATCATATAAGTACATCATATTGGTTTAGGTCATCTTGGTTGCTTCCAAGTTTTAGTAATTATGAATAAGTCTGCTATAAATATTTCTTTGCATGATTTTCTCTGACAAGAGTTTTCAACTGATTTGGGTAAATAACAAGGAGCATGATTGCTCGAGTATAAGGTAAGCAACCAAATATCAATTTAAAAGTGGCTGTCGCACTTTACATTCTGACCAGAAATGAATGAGAGCTCCCTTTGCTACACATTCACACCAGCATTTGATGTTGTCAGTTTTTTTAGATTTTAATCATTGTATTATACAATAAGTTTGTAGTGGCTGAAGCTGAAGCCCCAGTACTTTTGCCACCTGATGAGAAGAGCCAACTCATTGGAAAAGACTCTGAAGCTGGAAAAGACTGAGAGCGGGAGGAGAAGGGGGTAACAAAGAATGAGATAGTTGGATGGTTCCACTGACTCAATGGACATGAGTTTGAGCAAATTCCAGGAGACAGTGAAGGACACGGAAGTCTGCTGTGCTGCAGTCCATGGGGTTGCAAAGAGTCAGACTCAACTGAGTCACTGAACCACCACAATACAGTGGAATCTCATTGTTATAGTTTGCAGTACTTGGATGCCAATGATGTTCATAAACCTGTATGGTCTTCATTGGAGGCTTCCCTGGTAACTCAGTTGATAAAGAATCCACCTACAATGCAGGAGACCCCCGTTTGACTCCTGGGTCAGGAAGATCTGTTCGAGAAGGGAGCTACCCACTCCAGTATTCTTGGGCTTCCCTTGTGACTCAGCTGATAAAGAATCCACCTGGAATGCAGGAGACCTGGGTTAGATCCTTGGGTTGGGAAGATCTCCTGGAGAATAGTTTGCAGTACTTGGATGCCAATGATGTTCATAAACCTGTATGGTCTTCATTGGAGGCTTCCCTGGTAACTCAGTTGATAAAGAATCCACCTACAATGCAGGAGACCCCCGTTTGACTCCTGGGTCAGGAAGATCTGTTCGAGAAGGGAGCTACCCACTCCAGTATTCTTGGGCTTCCCTTGTGACTCAGCTGATAAAGAATCCACCTGGAATGCAGGAGACCTGGGTTAGATCCTTGGGTTGGGAAGATCTCCTGGAGAAAGGAAAGGCTATCCACTCCAGTATTCCGGCCTGGATAATTCCATGGACTATACAGTCCAGGGAAAAAGCTGGCTTAAAACTTAACATTTAGAAAACTAAGATCACGGCATCCAGTCCAGTCACTTCATGACAAATATATGTGGATACAATGGAAACTGAGAGAAACTTTGTTTTGGGGGGCTCCAAAATCACTGCAGATGGTGATTGCAGCCATGAAATTAAAAGACATTTGCTCCTTGGAAAAAAATATATGACCAACCTAGACAGCACACTACAAAGCAGAGACATTNATCATATTGGTTTAGGTCATCTTGGTTGCTTCCAAGTTTTAGTAATTATGAATAAGTCTGCTATAAATATTTCTTTGCATTATTTTCTCTGACAAGAGTTTTCAACTGATTTGGGTAAATAACAAGGAACATGATTGCTTGAGTATAAGGTAAGCAACCAAATATCAATTTAAAAGTGGCTGCCGCACTTTACATTCTGACCAGAAATGAATGAGAGCTCCCTTTGCTACACATTCTCACCAGCATTTGATGTTGTCAGTTTTTTTTATATTTTAATCATTGTATTATGCAATAAGTTTGTAGTGGCTGAAGCTGAAGCCCCAGTACTTTTGCCACCTGATGAGAAGAGCCAACTCATTGGAAAAGACTCTGAAGCTGGAAAAGACTGAGAGCAGGAGGAGAAGGGGGTAACAAAGAATGAGATAGTTGGATGGTACCACTGACTCAATGGACATGAGTTTGAGCAAATTCCAGGAGACAGTGAAGGACCAGGAAGTCTGCTGTGCTGCAGTCCATGGGGTTGCAAAGAGTCAGACTCAACTGAGTCACTGAACCACCACAATACAGTGGAATTCATTGTTATAGTTTGCAGTACTTGGATGCCAATGATGTTCATAAACCTGTATGGTCTTCATTGGAGGCTTCCCTGATAACTCAGTTGATAAAGAATCCACCTACAATGCAGGAGACCCCCATTTGACTCCTGGGTCAGGAAGATCTGTTGGAGAAGGGAGCTACCCACTCCAGTATTCTTGGGCTTCCCTTGTGACTCAGCTGATAAAGAATCCACCTGGAATGCAGGAGACCTGGGTTAGATCCTTGGGTTGAGAAGATCCCCTGGAGAAAGGAAAGGCTATCCACTCCAGTATTCCAGCCTGTATAATTCCATGGACTATACAGTCCAGGGAAAAAGCTGGCTTAAAACTTAACATTTAGAAAGCTAAGATCACGGCATCCAGTCCAGTCACTTCATGACAAATATATGTGGATACAATGGAAACTGAGAGAAACCTTGTTTTGGGGGCTCCAAAATCACTGCAGATGGTGATTGTAGCCATGAAATTAAAAGACATTTGCTCCTTGGAAAAAAACATATGACCAACCTAGACAGCACACTACAAAGCAGAGACATGCTTTGCCAACAAAGGTCTGTCTAGTCAAAGCTATGGGTTTACCAGTAGTCATTTATGGATGAGAACAGTGTTTCTCAATTAACATTTTTAAAAGTTTTTTCAAATAACCCAGGTTTCATGATCATTATTAATCATTGCTCTATTTTACTCTTGCCATAATGATTAGACATGTATCTTCAAATGGTAAGATTACATGTATACTGAAATATGAGTTCACACTATTTTTCTCAGATATTTTGTAACTCAAAACTATATACTTGAAGGTAAATATTCAGATACAAAGAAATGTGAATGTAAATTTTGTTCTTAGTACAGATATCATTTTGAAATGGAGTAAGACCCTAAGATCCTTGACCCTCATTTTCTGAACCTGCCTTTTGTCTGTGGAAAATCTTTAGCCAAAGAATATGTTTGATCAGAGACACAAGAAAATGCAGAAGCAAAGGAAAATGATCCTAGACCACACAATAATAATTGCATCATTAAGCAAAGTCAAGGAGCTACAGTTTCTTCTCAGGGCTATAGACAATATTCTGTATGTTGTCTTATAGATACTGAAATCCCTACCAGGTGGAAGAAGTTAACTACATGATGACTAGACTGTAGCCATGACCTAAGCTGCCATTCTTCTGAGAACTGGCCCCAAGGAAACAACAAGGAACAAACTCATCCTGGAGCTGAAGATGAATAGTAGTAGTGTTAGTTGCCCAGTTATGTCTGACTCTTTGCCACCCTACAGACTACAGACCACCGAACTCCTCTGTCCACGGATTCTCCAGGCAAGAATGCTGGAGTATTTGTCATCCTCTTCTCCAGAGGGTCTTCTCAACCCAGGGATGGAACCCAGGTCTCCTGCATTGCAGGCAGCCTCTTTACCATATGAGATACAGGGAACTGGAGACTAACTCTACTCAACAATCAAGACTAACAATCAAGATGGTGCTGATCAGACCACCACAAGTCCAGCTTCAAGATAATTGTCAGGACTGACTGTGCTGTTCCTGCATGTAGCCTCCTCCTTTCCTCTATAAAACTCTTGCCCACTGTCAGGGGAGGTGAAGTTAGCCTTTGAACAGGCATCTGTCTCCCTGCCAGCCCTCCAAAGTGAAGCAAACTTTCCTGTCCACCAGCCTGGCCTCTTTATCGGTTTTTGAGTGGCAAGCAGCTGGATATCACTTTTGGTTACAATTTCATTTTAAATATCATAACTTCTGTTACCATGTTATTGATGATTGAACACAAATTTTAGGACATTAGGAGATATTCAACCCTTCTGTTTTCCAGAATCTTAGAGCAAAGCCAAAGCCAAAAGTATATTTTGCTGAATTATAAGGACTTGTCGCTTCATTTCCACTGTCTTGATTTTCTGCCTCAAAGTTTTGATCGTTCTCCACAGTTTGTTTACCTTTTCATCAGAATTGTCAATTAGAAAAGTTTCTCTATTGGGGGAAGGGCCCATGTGCTTGCCAAGTGTACACGCTGGCAGCATGTCTTTAAGACCTGGGTATACTCTATCTTCCCATCACTACTGATCTCTGTAATTGCTGTGAACAGTAATAGTCACAGAAAATTAGAATACAAAGAGCAAGTTACAGAGCACATTTTAAGATACGAGATACTTTCATACTGTATATTAAACATTACTGGAATAAATCTTCAAAACAAATGTAGGAACCTTTGATCAGAGTGAACTGTAATGAAGAAGCTTGAATAAAATGCTATATCCATGTAGCTTCTAAAAGGTGCAAAGCAGACTGACAATCATGTCTACCTAAATCCAAAAGCTACATTCCTTACATTGTAGTCATAAAGAGAAACCAGGATGTGTCCATCACCTGCCATATTTTCAATAGGATGGTTTGCAAGGTGGCAGCATGTTGATCAGGAAATGTGGCAGACAGTATTGTTAGCCATACATTAATATAACATAATAACAACCAAGCTTTCAGGTTTGGCAAAACTTTAACACTTGACTCTTGAAAAACAAAAATAAATAATAACAAAACACTAGTTTGTAATGCTTAAAGATTTTTGCAGTGTGACTATTCTCACTTATGACTATTTCTAGCTACTAAACTTCAAGGACTATGAAGTATATAAGGTTTTTACTCTACTTGCAAGCAAAAAGGTTAGCTTGCACAGTTTCATGAGTACTGGCAGAAGATCCAAGACTCCTGAGTTAGAAACAGAGGAGAGTTTGTTACTCATAGCAATAGCAGTTGCCAGAATATCAGAACTTGTGCCATGCCCCAAATCTCAAATCCTCCAGGGTCAGACAAAGAGGTGTAAGTCATAACTGCATGTGTGATACAGAAGAGGAACCCTAAGGTTAGATCTAGATCTTCCATAAAGGGGCAATATGCAAACAGGCTTTACCCAGAGAGAAATAGTATCTCTATATAGTATTGGGCAACTAACCTGCCTTTTGCTCAGAAGAAAAAGCCATTCTTTAAATTTGTTTACTATACAAATGTCCTTGAAGAGATAGGTCATAACAAAGACTGTCGGCTACTCTTCCCAAGTGCAGAAAACAAGAGACCAGTGAAAAATTATCTCCCATTACAAATGTGTTATCATTGAACAGGGAGCTGGGAAGAGATAAGCACAATTGATTGTTGTGAGTCATAACAAGCCATTTCAGGACATCATTCCTGAATATTAAAATGCTGTTTTTTATAGTTAGGTGAGCAAGACCAATAATGAAACAATTATAAGACATACATTAGAATCTTACTTATTTTTATCGAAACATTTATTCTAACTTTAAACAAAAAGAACAGTTATCTTTCCCATGCCTGCAAAGTACAAGTAGAATAATTTGCTAAATCAGTACAGTATTAACTTATCAATCCTGCCTTACTTCAGCAAATTCTTTGCAAATTGTGTGTCACATACAAATGATCAAAGCATATCATACATTTTCATATGATGATCTCAATGAAATAAAACATTTTAGATTGCTCAAATTCTAACATAAATGAGTTAAAAGACAGAAAGCTTAAGCCAGTACAGTCAAGTTGCTACTGTTTATTTTCATAAAAATGCTTAACATCTTCAAGATAAATGTACTTTTGCAAATTGTATACAGCTCAATAATTGGAAAAACCATTCAGAATTATGATTTATTCAATTAGGTAATGTGTTTATGAGTTTCCTTAGTTCTGTGTTTCCTTATATCATCGCATTTGTCACACAGTATTGTAATTATCCATTTTAACTGTATCTTTCTAACTATTCCAGGGCTTTTAACCTGAACTGCACATCAGAATGGGCTAGATGATTTGAAACACACACACATACACACACACACACACACACACACACACACACACACACCACATTCCGCTTGGCTTATATTCAGAAATTTGATCAATGGATCTGAAAACTGGCCAGTATATCTATATTTTTTACATTACCACAGTTTAGTGATACACATCTTGATTTAAAACAGCTGGCCTACAGTGTGCTGTGAATGGCAGTGAAATAATCTGTACATTTTTGTTTTCCTAATGTGCATTTCAGTTTTTGAAGCACAGCAGGTGCTTAGTATATATCCACCTCATTTCCTTCCAGCTCACCTTAATATAATTCACCATTTCTTTTCATAAAGAAAGATGACTGCAGCAGCTTCCTGAATGTTTTATTTTTCCATTTATTTCTTGCCTCTGTATAATAACATTTCCATCCAATATAAGAATCAGCTTCTTAAAATCTATAACTTTAATGTACAGGGAATTTCCAATGCCTTCTTATTCTAATAATAAGTGGAACCATGTGAAATTACTCTTTCTGTTGTAAAAATGATCATATATTTTTGCAATTTCATATGGTTCAACCTAAAAGATGTAGTCTAAAGTTTTTATCATGACCTACAAGCAATGATATGTTTTTACCTGTTTATTCTAACTCATCTTATGCCATCTCCTTCTTTTCTCCCCATAGCAGAATAATTTCATTTCAGACTCACAGATTCCGTACTACAACTCCTATTCTCTACTACCACTTTCTCTCTGCTGCTTTATGTCTGTCTCCTCTTCTCCATTAGTACCAGCATAATTAATGCATTTGTTCAACAATGAGCTCTACAAGTATTACATTGGAAGTGGCTTTTACTCCCATGAATCTCTATCTCAGCTCCTTATCTATTTCCTTTATAATTTATATTGTCTCTAAATTTAACATTTTTGTCTTTTTTATAGCTATCTCAAAATAAATCATATATCTCCATCTATATCTGTATAGCTCAGAGATATTTTTTTGGTATTTTTCATGCCCTGTGCTCTAAACATAATCAGAACCCTTGCAAATGTTGAATAAGCAATCACATACTAAAAAATATTTTGAGGAAAATATAATTAACTGTAATGTTTTTATAATCTCAATGAGAGGAAAATTGCTCAGTCATGTATGACTCTTTTCAAGCTCCTGGACTGTAGCCTCCAGGCTCCTCTATCCATGGAATTCTCCAGGCAAAAGTACTGGAGCAGGGTACCATTCCCTTCTCTAGGGGATCTTCCTGACCCAGAGACTGAAAATTGCAGGCAGATTCTTGACCATCTGAGTCACGATGCAAACTTAAAAAAAAAAAAATAGAGATGGTAATCCTTATGAATCCTAAAAGCTGTTTCATACACTTAGCTCTTTCAATTCTCAAGACAATGACATATATTTGATTTTCTCTTATCTACATATTTATCTTCCCCAAAACTTAACAATATTTTGATACTCATAGATTAACCCCAAAAACGAAAGGTTTTATTTACAAAGAACTTTAAAGTTCTTTGTTTCTGTGGCTGTAATTGTATTCATCCAAGATGTTATTTCATGAGATATCAAAAAAAAAAGGTGTGTAAGTTCTTACAAAGATGGAATATCGAGATAAAAACACCATCTAAAACAGAATATTCCCTGCAGTACAATGACAGATATAGTGTTGCTTCTGCTGAGGGTATAATGGATTAAAAATGAGACATGGCTAAGCTGGCAGCCAGTATATTGGATGAGATTTTTTACTAAAAAAATAGAATATGTATAATTAGTATGAAAGAGCAAAATATTATCTGTATTTTAGCTATAAATGCAAATCAATATGCAAATAAAATAGAGTAAAATATTTTTTTTAAACCAGAGGAGCCCTTAATTATTTATGACAAAGAAAAACAGAATAAGTGCCACATGTGCTAGGTTTTACTTTCTCCTTCAGCAAATATTTGACCCTAATACAACAGAGGCAAATAATTAACACTGGTTTACTTTTTCATTTATGGTCATTCCAAAGACAAATCAGCTTAGGGCCTAAAATTATATATTCTAAATCTCAACTACAGAGTTTTGTACCTGTATTTTGAAGCAATATTACAGTTCTAAAGTGAACAGCTGCTTGTGTTATTAGTAAAATCTTATTATTCATCAGAGCTAAGAAAAATCTTTTTTTTTAACTTGAATCAGTATCTTTTAATTGCAGAGTCATTCAAAAGTGATTAAATCAGTTTAAATTATGGGAAGCAACAGGTAATATGAGCATTGTCCAATTGCAGCCTGAGTTAACCCAATACAGCAGTTCAATTCAGTCACTCAGTCATGTTCGACTCTTTGTAACACCATGAACCACAGCACACCAGGCCTCCCTGTCCGTCACCAACTCCCGAAGTCCACCCAAACCCATGTCCATCAAGTCGGTGATACCATCCAACCATCTCATCCCCTGTTGTCCCCTTCTCCTCCTGCCCTCAATCTTTCCCAGCATCAAGGTCTTTTCAAAACGAGTCAGCTCTTCACATCAGGCAGTTCACAAGTGGATAAATGGTGAGCCCAGGATACATTCTTGTCAAATTACCAGCCACCATTAACAGAAGTCCATGGAGACTGAGGGGCTTCCCAGGTGGCACTAGTGGTAAAGAACCCGCCTGTCAGTGCAGGAGATGTAAGAGATGCGGGTTTGATCCCTGGGTCAGGGAGATCCCCCAGGAAAGGAAATGGCAACTCTCTCCAGTATGGACAGAAGAGCCTGGATCCCTGGGTCCGAACCTCCCATGGAAAAGGAAATGGCAACTCACTATAGCATTCTTGCCTGTAGAATCCTGTGAACAGAGCAGCTTAGCAGGCTAGGCTACAGTCCACAGTGTTGCCAAGAGTCAGATACTACTGAAGCAACTTAGCACACACACATGGAGACTGACATTGGGTCATCTTGCCAGGAAATGAGAAGGTGCTCAGAGGGCTCAGCAAGCGGTGACACTCAGCATCAAGAATAAGTAGGTGACAGATAATTGTAAATGATGTCTCCAAATGAGAGGTTTTGGATTTCAAGGTATGTTAAGAACAAAATTGCACATATTAGCAAAATACAGGCTGTCAATATTAAGGCTAAAAAGGAAGGAAAACAAAATGTTTCCAACAGCATTTTTGATGGGATTCCACCTCTGGATGAAAGCTGGTTTGTCACCCGTAGAGCACAGGAGACCTCACTGAGGAACAATGTCTCAATGAAGACTCTTGAAATCAGTCTTATGTGCAGCTATCCTGGAGGTGGTGCTGACAGTGAGTATTTAAATATAGGCTCCAGTTTAGAAAGAGATGAACAAAGTAATTTCAGAGCATATCACAGAGGATACAAAGAAAGTAAAGCAACACACTTGAGCTTCCTACACTTGTTTGAAACAATATATAATTTTTTTCTATATCGGCTTTTCATATAATGAAGTCAGAAAGGAGATATGCAAAGAGATGGGCAAACAAGTATGCCAAAAAAGTCAAACAATGGGGATTAATGCAGAAGTTTTTTTTTTTTTTTTTAATTTTCTTAAATGTTCAGCTATACCAAATACAACAAATTATATTAAGGGGTGTGGAAGGAGCATGAATTAATAAAGTCTCAGAACTGCTAGCAACACACTTGAGCTTCCTACACTTGTTTGAAACAATATATAATTTTTTTCTATATCGGCTTTTCATATAATGAAGTCAGAAAGGAGATATGCAAAGAGATGGGCAAACAAGTATGCCAAAAAAGTCAAACAATGGGGATTAATGCAGAAGGTTTTTTTTTTTTTTAATTTTCTTAAATGTTCAGCTATACCAAATACAACAAATTATATTAAGGGGTGTGGAAGGAGCATGAATTAATAAAGTCTCAGAACTGCTTTGGCAGAAATAAGTATGAAGGAAAGTAAGAAAGAAATAAGTGATTAGGGAATTAAAACTACATTTCTAGAAGTTTTCGTATCTGCTGCAAACTTGCTAGACTTGTGTTCGAATGCTTTCTCCACCACCCCCGAACCCACTTTGCTAGATTATGTCTTATTTGATCTGAACACTTAATAGTCTTGCTGATATAATATGCTATTTACAGGAAACAGGATCAAATATTTACAAACGCTGCAGTCAACATTTTCATCCTTATACTTCCTGTCTTAAGAAAATGTACATTTTAGATGTTTTATATTTCATGATAAATTATAGCACAAAGATTAAATAATTTGTTTTGTCAACTTTTTCCAAACCATGACAAAACTGAAATGCATGCAGAGTGTAGGGAAAAAGTTGACTTATCTAGAATTTTAATTTCATCGGGATAGGAAAAAAGGAATCTCTCAGGGGCACAGTTGCTTTCTATAATGTATATAAAAATAACTACTGAAAATATTTTTGTAAAAATAAAATTCTTTTATAATGGACTGTTGGTGGGCTACATGGCCTCTAAGTGAAACTAATAAAAATATTGAACTTTCATTACCAACTTTGCTGGAAGGCTTTACTTTTTGTATATCATCAGCTCTGAAAAAAGCTGTCTTATCATTTGATCATTTTCTGGGATCCTGTGAGTAAAAGGGACTCTTAGATTTTTAGTCCACAAGTTAAGTTCTCAAATATGGGTTTATAAACTGATATGGCAATCCACTCCAGTATTCTTGCCTGGGAAGTCCCAGAAACAGAGGAGCCTGGCAGACTACAGTCCACTGGGTCCCAAAAGAGTCAGACATGACGGCGGGACTAAACAACAAGAAACTGGCATATTTGAGAAGCTCTTACTAGTGTAATTATAGAAATTAAAATGCTGTAGTGAAATTTTCATGAAATTAAATGAATCAAACATAAAAGTTCTTTTTTACTCTGGCATTATAGCTTTCAGACACTGCCATTCGAGAATGTGCTTTATAATATTGAAGTATGATTACTGATAGTAATTTTATTTTATTTACTATACTTAATTTTAAACAAGATTGATAACACAATGCACTTCCCCATTATAAAAAAAGAAATATACTTCTTGCTTAATTGAAAGACTACTATAGGATGATCTAGTTATAATCTGAATCATGAGCTTTTTTTTTTTTTATTTAATTTTTATTTTTTTAATTAATTTTTTTTTTAGTTTGTTTTGCTTTACAATACTGTATTCATTTTGCTATACATTGACATGAATCAGCCACGAGTATACATGAACTCCCAATCCCGACCCCCACCTCCCCTCTCCCGCCCCACATCCTCTCTCTGGATTATCCCCATGCATCAGTCCCAAGCATCCTGCATCCTGCATCAAACCTGGCCTGGCGATTCGTTTCACTTACGACATCACACATGTTACACTGCCACTCTGCCAACCCATCCCACCCTCTCCCTCTCCCACAGAGTCCAAAAGGCCGTTCTATACATCTGTGTCTCTTTTGCTGTCTTGCGTACAGGTTTATCATTACCATCATTCTAAATTCCATATATATGTGTAAGTATACTGTATTGGTGTTTTTCTTTCTGGCTTACTTCACTCTGTATAATCGGCTCCAGCGTCATCCACCTCATTAGAACTGATTCAAATGTATTCTTTTTAATAGCTGAGTAATACTCCATTGTGTATATGTACCACAGCTTTCTTATCCATTCATCTGCTGATGGACATCTAGGTTGCTTCCATGTCCTGGCTATTATAAACAGTGCCGCAATGAACATTGGGGTACACGTGTCTCTTTCAATTCTGGTTTCCTTGGTGTGTATGCCCAGCAGTGGGATCGCTGGATCATAAGGCAGTTCTATTTGCAATTTTTTAAGGAATCTCCACACTGTTCTCCATAGTGGCTGTACTAATTTGCATTCCCACCAACAGTGTAAGAGGGTTCCCTTTTCTCCACACCCTCTCCAGCATTTATTGCTTGTTGACTTTTGGATCGCAGCCATTCTGACTGGTGTGAAATGGTACCTCATTGTGGTTTTGATTTGCATTTCTCTGATAATGAGTGATGTTGAGCATCTTTTCATGTGTTTGTTAGCCATTCGTATGTCTTCTTTGGAGAAATGTCTATTTAGTTCTTTGGCCCATTACTAATAGAAAAGTTATTTATTCACTGTTATGCAAAGATTTCTCCATTAAAGTCAACATTAAACAACCAACATAATTAGTGAAAGAGTAAAAGAGCATTTCCATGACCAAGAAAAGAGCAAGGGCTTACGTAAACACGGCAGTGAAAAGAACATCTTCCAAGAACCACCTTGGAGATTACTGTATAAGAAAGTGTAGTGAACTAACAAAAAATTAGTTTGGAAATTAAAACAAATACTCAAGTCATAAAATTGTGACATTAGGCCATCTTGGTAAAAATAGATAATATCAATGAGTTTCACAAGCTATTAAAACATATCTAGACATGCTGTAACATGGTTGATTTGACCTAAATCAAATCCCTATGAATATACAATGGAAGTGACAAATAGATTCAAGGGACTATATCTGATAGAGTGCCTGAAAAACTATAGATGGAGGTTTGAAACACTGTATAGGAGGTGGTAATCAAAGCCGTCTCCAAGGGAAAAAAAATGCTAAAAAACAAAATGACTGTCTGAGGATGCCTTACAAATAGCTGAGGAAAGAAGAAGAAGCAAAAAGCAAAGGGGACTGGCAACTCGTTTCATATATGTAAAGTAATTAACCTCCAATTAAAATAAATACATTTATTTAAAAAAAGGAAAGGGAAAAAGGAAAGATATACCTATTTGGATGCAGAATTCCAAAGAATAGCAAGGAGAGATAAGAAAGCCTTCGTCAGTGATCAGTTCAAAGAAGTAGAGGAAAACAACAGAATGGGAAAGACTAGAGATCTCTTCAAGAAAATTAGAGATACCAAGGGAACATTTCATGCAAAGATGGGCACAATAAAGGACAAAAATGGTATGGACCTAACAGAAGCTGAATATATTAAGACGAGATGGCAAGAAAACACAGAAGAATTATACAAAAGAGACCTTCATGACCCAGATAACGAACATGGTGTGATCACTCCCCTGAGCCAGACATCCTGGAATACAAAGTAAAGTGGGCCTTAGGAAGCATCACTACAAACAAAGTTAGTGGAGGTGATGGAATTCCAGTTGAGCTATTTCAAATGTTAAAAGATGATGCTGTTAAAGTGCTGCACTCAACATGTCAGCAAATTTGGAAAACTCAGCAGTGGCCACAGGACTGGAAAAGGTCAGTTTTCATTCCAACCCCAAAGAAAGGCACAGCAAAGAATGCTCAGACTACTGCACAATTGCACTCATGTCACACACTAGTAAAGTAATGCTGAGAATTCTCCAAGGCAGACTTTAACAGACATGAACCATGAACTTCCAGATGTTCAAGCTGGTTTCAGAAAAGGCAGAGGAAACAGAGATCAAATTGCTAACATCTACTGGATAATCAAAAAAGCAAGAGAGTTCCAGAAAAAAATCAATTTATGCTTTATTGACAATGTCAAAGCATTTGAGTTTTTGGATCACAACAAATGGTGGAAAATGAAAGATATGGGAATACCATACCACCTGACTTTCCTCTTGAGAAATCTGTATGCAGGTTAAGAATCAATAGTTAGAACTGGACATGGAAAAACAGACTGGTTCCAAATAGGAAAAGGAGTATGTCAGGCTGTATACTGTCACCCTGCTTATTTAACTTACATGCAGAGTACATCATGAGAAATGCTTGGCTGAAGGAAGCCCAAGCTGGAATCAAGATTGCCAGGAGAAATATCAATAACCTCAGATATGCAGATGACACCACCATTATGACAGAAAATGAAGAACTAAAGAGCCTCTTGATGAAAGTGAAAGAGGAGAGTGAAAAAGTTGGCTTAAAGCTCAACATTCAGGAAACTAAGATCATGGCACCTCGTCCCATCACTTCATGGGAAATAGATGGAGACACAGTGGAAACAGTGGCCGATTTTATTTTGGGGAGCTCCAAAATCATTGCAGATGGTGACCACAGCCATGAAATTAAAAGATGCTTACTCCTGGAAGTAAAGCTATTACCAACCCAGACAGCATATAAAAAGCAGAAGCATTATTTTGCCAACAAACTTCTATCTAGGAAATGCTATGGTTTTTCCAGTAGTCATGTACAGATCTGAGAGCTGGACTATAAAGAAATCTGACCATCAAAGAATTGATGCTTTTGAACTGCGATGTTGAATAACTCTTAAGAGTCCCTTGAACTGCAAGGAGATCCAAGCAGTCCATTCTAAAGGAGATTAATTCTCAATGTTCATTGAAAGGACTGATGTTGAAGCTGAAACTCCAATACTTTGGCCCCCTGATGTGAAGAGCTGACTCATTTGAAAAGACCCTCATCCTCAGAAAGATTGAAGATGAGTAAGAAGGGCCAACAGAGGATAAGATGGTTGGATGGCATTACCGACTCAATGGACATGAGTATGGGTAAGCTCCGACATTTAGTGATGGACAGGGAGGCCTGGCATGCTGCAGTCCATGGGGTCACAAAGACTCAGACAAACCTGAATGACTGAACTGAACCATACTGAATCCCTTAAACTTGGAATAAATCTATTAGGAGGAATTCACACTGATTAACAATTTTATACTCAATAACAATTTTATCTATATATTTCTCTGTATGCTGTTTACATATAATATTATATCTGAGAATTATTAGTCGATTATAGACATCTTCCTGCTTTCTAAGCTATTGATTACTTTCTTGGTTTTTTGTATAAGATCCTGAATGAAATATTTGAATTCCAAGAGACATATTCTAGTTAAAAGTGTTTTTCAACCAATCTTTTAGCTTATGCTCAAAATGAGATAAGGCAGTATTCAGATACTGCCAACACCAATTATTAGGGTTTCTGCTGGAGAACATACTCCTTATTTTGATGAATTATATTGGTGGGATGACAACACACACATATGTGAGTTAGATAATATTCTCCAATGCTCTGAAGGGATACAAAACTTAAAGGGAAGTTTGGTGGCCATAAGGTGGTCAGAGTCTCAGCATATCTCCAAACAGTTCCCTTTGATATGTCAATTTCCTGAAGGAGTACACAGTAAAAGGGACTTGTCAGCACGCATAAGGTCTTACTGAATCTGAGAGCTTATTTCTCCCTTTGCAAGGTTCTTTCCTTTTCCAAGCTTACATCAAATTTCCACCTAAATTTATTTACAACAACAATTGAGACCTGACATAAAGAATGACTATAGACATACAGACCTTTCTGGTTTTCCTCCAAGGTCCCAGATTGAGTTTCTGCTTTCTAGAACCTCACAGGTTTGTTTATTTCTGTTCAAAATACTCCAGATTTATTTCTGTTCAAAATACTTCTTGTAGCAGGGGAAGAACAAGAAAATCAAACCCTATATTAACAAAAACAAATGGCTAAATAATCAAAGTAAATTCACATGAATTATAACTCTTATACAACACATCTTTATTAATGTTAAAAGCATGTAGGCAAAAGCTAGGCATAATATTGCTTTATGAATTTGCATCTGCAGTACAGCTTCTAAACGCCCCCCTTTTCTCCAGGACTAACCACAATTTAGATTAATAGAGGATTTCTGAATAAAATGCACAGAATCATTATTTTTCAGGGAATATGTTTCATCTTGGGTGCCCTGCATTTTTATATTTTTGGGGTACATAGCAAAAATGCCTATGTAACTTAACTCCCATTTTCATACCAATCATTCCATTCTCTATAAACCAGTAATTTCAATTTTATTTACAATAAGCCATTGAAAAAGACCAGTTTTGCATGGTTAAAAAGTAATTTTTCAAAAATTTTGAAATAAGACCATACTCATTTTTAATTAAACCTCAGATTCTATTCAAATGTTGACAGCTCTTCCAATAATGTCTATAATCACAAAAAGATACATTTCAGATTTAGTTTCGTGCTTATCTTCCCTTTCTTTCAGCCTTAATCAGTTCTTCAGAGTTCCCTTCCCTTTTATGACTTAGACATTTCTTGTCTAGGGACTCTTATTAAGTCTCCTTGAGGTAGAAATCAGATGGGCAGGCCTTCCATTTCCCAAAGCGATTAGAGATTCATTCTCTATGGACTGAAACTCCAGACAAAAATAGCAAGACAATTAAAGGAGGAGGTTGGGCACAGCCCAGACCATGTATTTCTTATTCTCGAAGTCAGGAGACTTCCCCTGACCATCAGTTCAGTTCAGTCGCTCAGTCAGATGGACTGGTTGGATCTCCTTACAGTTCAAGGGACTCTCAAGAGTCTTCTCCAACACCACAGTTCAAAAGCATCAATTCTTCGGTGCTCAGCTTTCTTCACAGTCCAATTCTCACATCCATACATGACCACTGGAAAAACCATAGCCTTGACTAGATGGACCTTTGCTGGCAAAGTAATGTCTTTGCTTTTGAAAATGCTATCTAGGTTGGTCATAACTTCTCTTCCAAGGACTAAGCGTCTTTCAATTTCATGGCTGCAATCACCATCTGCAGTGATATTGGAGACCCAAAAAATAAAAAGTCTGACACTGTTTCCCCATCTATTTCCCATGAAGTGATGGGACCAGATGCCATGATCTTCGTTTTCTGAATGTTGAGCTTTAAGCCAACTTTTTCACTCTCCTCTTTCACTCTCATCAAGAGGCTTTTTAGTTCCTTTCCACTTTCTGCCATAAGGGTGATGTCATCTGCATATATGAGGTTATTGAATTCAGGTTAGAATACAATAAACAAACATCAGGATGAATGGTTAGTCAAGACTTATAATCAAGTAATTAGTATCATAGTTACAGGAATTTTGGAAGGTGTAACCCCTGGGTTAAACTTTAGTATATGAGGGAGAGAAACAAAAGGCCACCTTCATGGGGTAACCAAGAACTCTAGTTAGAGTCTATAACCCAAACAGCAATCTGGCAGGAGTATTAACTTAACCACATCCAGTTCACAAGGAACTATAACTCCCAGGATTTTAGTTTGTTTCCACTGTCTTTGTAGAAGATTCTGTGGTAAAGTTTTTATCCTCTTAACCTGGATAATCACCTTGATGATTTAGGAGAAAGTCTCTTTCTTTCCCCATGTCTAAACCAAGATTTTGAGATTTCCATAAGAGTTAAGAGTGCTATGTTCACATTCTTAGAGTGTTCAATATAGTGCTGGATGAATAATGGAAGAGACATTCTATTATTTTTATGTTGGAAATGTGTCCATTCTATAATCTTTCTATTGAGAAAGGAAATTTTTCTATTTGGTTTTAGGGCTTGGAGAAGTAAGTAATTAAGATTTCTTTCATCCCTATTTTTTCAATTCACTTCTCCTTATAACAATTCTTTCTTTAACAGAGCAGGCAAATAGAGAGTTCATTTAGCAAGAGAAAGATCTTAAACTAACGAATGTTCTATTAATGGGACTATAGCTTGTTTTTGTACCCTTGAAGGTTCTTAATGCCTTTAGACAGGCATAGTAAGTTATTTTAATAGATATACTAATAAAAAAAGAAGAGAGCTTTCAATTTTTATATCATGCTGAGCTGAAATTTGTATTTAAGTGCATCTGGGGCTCCTTTTGCTAGTTGGCTAGCAATTAATCATGATTACAGTGTTTGATTGCCTAACACCTACAGACCATTACCAAGAGACTGTTTCTAAGTCCGACAGGACCACATTCCACTGTTGTATTATTTGAAACAGACTTTCACTATGGATCTAGTATGTGTTTGCTAAGGCACTTTAGTTGTATCCAACTCTTTATGACCTCATGGACTACTAGCTAGATAGATAAAAATAGATACAAACATACTTTCATACATATGAATAGATACAGGTTTGTGGACTATTAGGTAGATAGATAAAAATATATAGCACATACTTTCATACATAAAACAGATAAAGGCTTATAGATGTATGTTCTAGAGATAAGGCAATTCCAAACACTAAGAATTTGATGGCATAAAATTTAAAAATTAAAGATACAGCCAAATAAGCGGTGTCATAAACCTATTTTCTTAAGTTCCTTTGCTGCTGCCCCAAAGAAGTTAGGGTTCATACTAAGACTATTTGAAAGTATCTAAGAATGTTCAGATGAACCTTTGCCAGAAAGTTGCATCACTGAAGTTTACCCTAGACACACATAACACACATCTGTTCTTCAGCCTCATTGAACAACAGACTGCTCTGGAATGTCAGATAATATTCATTATTTCTTTGAAAGATCAATTCCCATGCCTAAGTCAGATAGCAATTGATTTGCTGCACAGTTTCTGACCTATATGAAACCTCTATTCTATTTCTAGCCCATTGCAAGTAGAAAAATTTTTAAGGCATGGTCTATATCTAAATCAGCATATTGGGTTCATGGAGATAATTTTAACTCTTCAGGCTATGCAAAAAGATATGCAAATTGAAATGACAAGAACAACTAATAAGAATGAGAAAGAAAAACAGAGAAAGAGAAAAAAAAATAGGGAAAAGAGGAAGAAACAAAAAAGTCATTCAGCAATAGTGCCAAGACAAGGAAAAGGGCATATATAGTTAGCAACACTCTTTGGTGAATGTTAAGCACAGGGGTAAAAGGCATTTCACTTATTAGTCCATTACATGAAAAATATGATTTACTCAAAGCCATTTGGAATGTTCATTCAGAGTTAATATTAAGCAAACCAAACATCCTGGGTCATTTAACTTTTGCATTTCTGTATGAAAATTTAGGCACTATGGAAATAAATCAAAGAAGCTTCTAAATCAAATTAAGTTTAAACTGTTTTTTATTCCTCTTGGCTAATATGTGTGACTATACAAAAGTCTGTATAAATTTGGGAAATGTTACTTACATGATTTTTGTTCAGAAGAAAGACAATCATTGTATATTTATTGGAAATTAAAATCCTTATAGTTTCCCTAAAAAATTCTAGTAATTGCCATCCTTGAAATAATGATAGGGTTAATCCTATATAGGATTTGAAAAGGGAATATAAGCCTCTTGGAAATTAAAATTTAAAAGTGTTTAAAAGAATAATGTATAAAGGAAATTTTCTGGTTGGCCAGTGGTGAAGACACTGCACTTCCACTACAGGGAGCTTAGGTTTGATCCTTAAAACTAAGATTCCACAAGACACACAGCTAAAATTAAAAAAAAAAAAATCCTTTTTAAGAAAGAATGACATAAAAAAAAAGTGTGTGTGTTTGTGTTAGTCGCGTCTGAATTTTTGCCATTCGGTGGACTGTAGTCCGCCCTGTTCCGCAGTCCATGGAATTCTTCAGTCAAAGATACTGGAGTGGATAGCCATTCCCTTCTCCAGATCTTCCTAATCTTGGAATAGAACCCAGGTCTTTTGCATTGCATGCCAATTCTTTACCATCTGAACCACCAGGGAAGCTCAAAAAGAAGTATAGTGTATATTAGTAAGGTGGATATGTCCTCAATATTCCATTAGTCCTGTGTGATACTGCTGCATTTCACACAGGATTGTAGGCATTACTTTGCTGACAAAGGTCCATCTAGTCAAAGCTATGGTTTTCTAGTAGTCATGTATGGATGTGAGAGTTGGACCATAAAGAAAGCTGAGCACCAAGAAATTGATGCTTTTGAACTATGGTGTTGGGGAAGACTCTTGAGAGACCCCTAGACTGCAAGGAGATCCAGCCAGTCAATCCTAAAGGAAATCAGTCCTAAATATTCATTGGAAGTCCTGAATATTCACTGATGCTGAAGCCGAAGCTCCAGTATTTTGGCCACATGATGCGAAGAACTTGCTCACTGGAGAAGACCCTAATGTTGGGAAAGATTGAAGGCAGGAGGGGAAGGGGACCACAGAGGAAGAGATGATTCGATGGCATCACTGCCTGGATAGACATGAGTTTGAGCTAGCTGCACGAGTTGGTGATGGATAGGGAGGCCTGGCGTGCTGCAGTCCATGGGGTCACAAAGTGTACAACATGACTGAGCAATTGAACTGAATGGAAATTGAAGAGAGTGGGCAAAAACACTAGACCATTCAGGTATGACCTAAATCAAATCCCTTATGATTATACAGTGGAAGTGAGAAATAGATTTAAGGGTCTAGATCTGATAGACAGAGTGCCTGATGAACTATGGAATGAGGTTCGTGACATTGTACAGGAGACAGGGATCAAGACCATCCCCATGGCAAAGAAATGCAAAAAAGCAAAATGGCTGTCTGAGGAGGCCTTACAAATAGCTGTGAAAAGAAGAGAGGCAAAAAAGCAAAGGAGAAAAGGAAAGATATAAGCATCTGAATGCAGAGTTCCAAAGAATAGCAAGAAGAGATAAGACAGCCTTCTTCAGCAATCAATGCAAAGAAATAGAGGAAAAGAACAGAAGGGGAAAGACTAGAGATCTCTTCAAGAAAATTAGAGATACCAAGGGAACATTTCATGCAAAGATGGGCTCGATAAAGGACAGAAATGGTCTGGACCTAACAGAAGCAGAAGATATTAAGAAGAGGTGGCAAGAATACACGGAAGAACTGTACAAAAAAGATCTTCATGACCCAGATAATCATGATGATGTGATGACTAATCTAGAGCCAGATATCTTGGAATGTGAAGTCAAGTGGGCCTTAGAAAGCATCACTACGA
>SJXQ01005885.1:0-62944 GCA_006408695.1 Aepyceros melampus | reverse complement strand
GAGAGTGAAAAAGTTGGCTTAAAGCTCAACATTCAGAAAACGAAGATCATGGCATCTGGTCCCATCACTTCATGGGAAATAGATGGGGAAACAGTAGAAACAGTGTCAGACTTTATTTTTTTGGGCTCCCAAATCACTGCAGATGGTGACTGCAGCCATGAAATTAAAAGACGCTTACTCCTTGGAAGAAAAGTTATGACCAACCTAGATAGCGTACTCAAAAGCAGAGACATTACTTTGCCGACTAAGGTCCGTCTAGTCAAGGCTATGGTTTTTCCTGTGGTCATGTATGGATGTGAGAGTTGGACTGTGAAGAAGGCTGAGCGCAGAAGAATTGATGCTTTTGAGCTGTGGTGTTGGAGAAGACTCTTGAGAGTCCCTTGGATTGCAAGGAGATCCAATCAGTCCATTCTGAAGGAGATCAATCCTGGGATTTCTTTGGAAGGAATGATGCTCAAACTGAAGCTCCAGTACTTTGGCCACCTCATGCGAAGAGTTAACTTATTGGAAAAGACCCTGATGCTGGGAGGGATTGGGCGCAGGAGGAGAAGGGGACGACCCAGGATGAGATGGCTGGATGGCATCACGGACTCAATGGACGTGAGTCTGAGTCAACTCTGGGAGTTGGTGATGGACAGGGAGGCCTGGCATGCTGCGATTCATGAGGTCACAAAGAGTCGGACACGACTGAGCAACTGAACGGAACAGAACGGAAATTGCTGGAAATTCCTAAACACATTTTAATTCCAGTCCTCAAACATGACACTTTCTCATGTTTAAAATTATTTATTGTTCATGGCACTGTTATTCAAATGTATAAAATAAATTGACAGTCATTAGCGGGTTTCAATAAAAGAGCCAGTGAAGCAACAATTATAAAAATGACAAAAATTTGATTTATTACAAATGTTAAACATAAGGTTATGTCCTATTTTTTATTTGGAATCGTGTTGTATTAGTCTGGGAAAGTTTGATTTTGCTGTAAAACCAACCTTAAATTCTCATCAGCTTCAAACAATCGAAATGTACTTGTTGCTCAGTTGATATGACATAGTGAGTTGGCTGGGAGCTCCATTCCATACTGTTGTCTGATAATTCATTGTAGATGAATAACTATATGAAAATGTGTTCTTTTTGTTATAATATAAAACTATTTACTGACACTTTGAGCTTATTTATGGCAAATCCAAAATCTTAGATGCTTGCTCAAGTTATATTGTATAAAATTGAAAATAATAATAACTTTTACAGAACTGTCACATGATCCAGCAATTTCATTCTTGAGTAAATTTCTGAAAAAAACACTAAAGCTACCTGTACCCCAGTGTTCATAGCAGCATTATTTATGACTGCCAAAAATTGGAATCAACCTATGGGTACATCAAGAGACAAATGAATAAATATACAGTACACATTGGAATACCACTCAGCCATAAAAAGGAATAAAACTTTGCCATTTGCAACAACATGGGTGGATTAGCGTGTATTATGCTATATGAAATGTCAGACAAAGCAAGACAAAATACTGTATGCTACTACTACTTATATATAGAATCTACAAAATATAGCAACTAGTCAATATAACCACAGTGAAACAGACTCAGAAAAATAGAGAACATACTAGTGGTTACCAATGGGAAGAGGAAGAGGGGAAGGGCAAGATAGAGGTATAACAATAAAAAGTACTAACTATTACATATAAAATCAGATACAAGGATACATTCTACAATACAGGGAATATAGCCAATATTTTGCAATAACCATACATGAAGGATAAACTTAAAAACTGTGAATCACTCTAATGCACATCTGGAACATATAATACTGTACATCAACTATATCTCAATAAAACAAAGATTTCATGGGGAAAAAAGGGTAAAAGCTTATTTTTCTAATCTGGGCAAAATCAAAGTGAGAGCCAAGAAACAAATATAATGCAAAAAAATAAAAAGCTATTTATAGCAAATACTTATACTAAAAAAGTATTAAGACTGGGAATTAAAAAATGAGAAATGTAGTGATATAATTACCTTGTCTTTGATGAGGGAAGGTCATCTTTTTAAATGTAAGTGCTAACTTGTGGAGCCTTACTCTATGGTCACAGGGGTGGAATCATATACCAAGGTCACAGGACAAAAATTTTCTGAATTAACCAAGCCTCATAGCAACTGTCACCATGAGCCTTCTGATCTAAACTGGCCAGCTCCCTGACTCTATATTAGGGTAAAATATCCAGCCTATAACATCCTAACCAATCACCTAATGTCATCTTTCCAGTAGGAATTTTCTTTGTATTGAGGTTATAAAAATTGACTACTAGCCTACTAAAGGGCTCTGTTTTGAGCCAGCCAGTTGTTCTAATAGTGTCTCCTGGGCTTCCCTTGTGGCTCAGCTGATAAATGATCTGCCTGCAATGTGGGAGACCTGGGTTTGATCCCTGGGTTGGGAATATCCCCTGGAGAAGGGAACAGAACCCACTCCAGTATTCTGGCCTGGAGAATTCATGGACTGTATAGTCCATGGGGTTGCAAAGAGTCAGACATGACTGAATGACTTTCACTTCACTTCACTTCCTACCCTAATAAATTCTATCCTCCTCTCATTCCACCACATGTATGGATATTCACAAACCATAACAAAAGTGTGTTGAGAAAAATCTAAGCCTGAGGATTGATGTGTTCCACAAGTTATCTTAAAGGCAGGCCACTGATTATAGATCTAACAGCTAAAGAACTTAACACCCTTCATTTACATCCTTACAACAAGAGGAAGCTGGACAAATTGAAGATTCATGACTTTTCTTGGGCTCCTTTGAGAATGTAGATTGTTTTGGAAATGACAACTACAGCATCTCCAGAGAAAGGCACGTAAGGAGAGGTATGGTAACAAAGATGTACTAGTGTGGAGCAACAGACACCAGAACCATAAAAAGGTAAAACACTTGAATAATTCTGATGAACTGCTGCAGGCTGAATGTCCACTGCAGACCCCATATCCAATCCCTTCACACTTTCACACCAGGTTTTTTTTTTTTTTTTTTTGGTGAGGATTGCTAAGGTCACTTTCTATATAAGGCAGAGGGAAGTTCCTCTTCCCTGTATACCCTGAAATACATCTCTTGTGAAATACACTGAGAGCCCTCTTTTTTAGTCCAACTATAAAGAGTACCCAGGGATACTCTTGTATGCAGGGATAAAGAATACAAAGGGATAAAGCTAGACTACAGCCTTGTCTAACTCAATGAAACTACGAGCCTCGCTGTGCAGCGACACCCAACATGGACTGGTCACTGTAGAGGGTTCTGACAAAATGTGGTCTTCTGTAAAGGGAATGGCAGACTACTTCAGTGTTCTTGCCTTGAGAACCTCATGAACACTATGAAAAAGCAAAAAGAGATGACACAGAAAGATGACCTCCCCAGGTCAGTAGGCACCAAATATGCTACTGGAGAAGAGTGGAGAAATAACTCCAGAAAGAATGAAGAGACAAAGCACAGCAAAAACAACACCTAGTTGTGCATGTGACTGGTGACGGGAGGAAAGCCTGATGCTGTAAGGAGCAATATTGCATAGGAACCTGGAATATCAGGTTCATGAATCAAGGTAAATTAGCAGTGTCAAATAGGAGATGGCAGGCAACATTTTAGGAATCAATGAACTAAAATTGACAGGGATGGGCAAATTTAATTAGATGACCATTATATTTATGACTATGGGCAAGAATCCCTTAGAAGAAATGGAGTAGCTATCATAGTCAACAAGAGTCTGAAATGCAGCAAGTGAGTATAATCTAAAAAATGACAGAATGATCTTTGTTAGTTTACAAGGTAAACTGTTCAATATCACAGTAATCCAAGTCTATGCCCAACCAGTAATGCTGAAGAAGCTGATGTTGAATTACTCGATGAAGACCTATAAGACTTTCTGGAACTAACAACCAAAAAAGATGTCCTTTTCATCAGAGGGAACTGGAATGCAAAAAATAGGAAGTCAAGAGATACCTGGAGTAACAGGCAAATTTGGCCTTGGTATACCTCATGTGAAGAGTTGACTTATGGGAAAAGACTTTGATGCTGGGAGGGATTGGGGGCAGGAGGAGAAGGGGACGACCAAAGATGAGATAGATGGATGGCATCACTGACTAGATGGATGTGAGTCTGAGTGAACTCCGGGAGTTGGTGATGGACAGGGAGGCCTGGCGTGCTGCAATTCATGGGGTCGCAAAGTGTCGGACATGACTGAGTGACTGAACTAAACTGAACTGAACTGATAAAAAATGAAGCAGTGTAAAGGCTAGCAGTTTTGCCAAGGAAATTCATTGGTCATAGCAAACACCCACTTCCAACAACACAAGAGAATGCTCTACACATTGACATTACCAGATGATCAGTATGGAAATCAGTTGATGATATTCTTTGCAGACAAAGATGGGGAAGCTCTATACAGTCCTGGGAGCTGATTGTGTCTCAGATCATGAACTCCTTATTGCCAAATTCAGGCTTCAGATTGAAAAAAGTAGGGAAAACCACCAGATCATTCAGATCAATTCAGTTCAGTTCATTTCAGTTCATTTCAGTCGCTCAGTTGTGTCTGACTCTGCAACCCCATGAACCACAGCACACCAGGCCTCTCTGTCTATCAACAACTCATGGAGTTTACCCAAACCCATGTCCATCGAGTTGCTGATGCCATCCAACCAACTCATATCCTCGTCATCCCCTTTTCCTCCTGCTCTTAATGTTTCCCAGCATCAGGGTCTTTTCAAATGAGTCAGCTCTTCGCATCAAGTGGCCAAAATATTGTAGTTTCAGCTTCAACATCAGTCATTCCAATGAACATCTAGGACTGATCTCCTTTAGGATGGACTAGTTGGATCTCATTGCAGTCCAAGGAACTCTCAAGAGTCTTCTCCAATACCACAGTTCAAAAGCATCAGTTATTCAGCGCTCAGCTTTCTTCACAGTCCAACTCTCACATCCATACATGACCACTAGAAAAACCATAGCCTTGAGTAGATGGACCTTTGTTGGAAAAGTAATGTCTCTGCTTTTTAATATGCTATCTAGGTTGGTCATAATTTTCCTTCCAAGGAGTAAGCATCTTTTAATTTCATGGCTGCAATCACCATCTACAGTGATTTTGGAACCCAGAAAAATAAAGTCAGCCACTGTTTCCACTGGTTCCCCATCTATTTCCCATGAAGTGATGGGGCCAGATGCCATGATCTTCATTTTCTGAATGTTGAGCTCTAAGCCAACTTTTTCACCCTTGTCTTTCACTTTCATCAAAAATCTCTTTAGTTCTCCTTCACTTTCTGCCATAAGGGTGGTGTCATCTGCATATATGAGGTTATTAATATTTCTCCTGGAAATCTTGATTCCAGCTTGTGCTTCATCCAGCCCAGCATTTCTCATGATGTACTCTGCATACAAGTTAAATAAGCAGGGTGATAATATAGACCATTCAGGTATACCTAAATCAAATCCCTTACAATTATACAGTAGAAGTGACAAATAGATCCAAGGGATTAGATCTGATAGACGAAGTGCCTGAAGAACTATAGACGGAGGTTCATGACACTATACAGGAGGCAGCAATCAAGACCATCCTCAAGAAAAAGAAAAGCAAAAGGCAAAATGCTTGTGTGATGAGTCCTTACAAAAGCTGAGAAAAGAAGAGAAGTGAAAGGCAAAGGAGAAAAGAAAAGATATACCCATTTGAATGCAGAGTTCCAAGACTAGCAAGGAAAGATAAGAAAGCCTTCCTCAGTGATCAGTGCAAAGAAATAGAAGAAAACAATAGAATGGGAAAGACTGGAGTTCTCTTCAAGAAAATTAAAGATACCAAGGAAACATTTCATATAAATTTGGGCTCAATAAAGGACAGAAATGGAATGAACCTAACAGAAGCAGAATATTAAGAAGAGATGGCAAGAATACACAGAAGAACTAAACAAAGAGATCTTCATAACACAGATAACCGTGATGTGATCACTCACCTAGAGCCAGACATCCTGGAATGCAAAGTCAAGATTGCCTTAGGAAGCATCACTATGAACAAAGCTAATGGAGGTGATGGAATTCCAGTTGAATTATTTCAAATCCTAAAAGATGATGCTGTGAAAGTGCTGCACACAATATACCAGCACATTTGGAAAACTCAGCAGTGGCCAAGGACTGGAAGAGATCAGTTTTCCTTCCAATCTCAAAGAAAGGCAATGCCAAAGAATGTTCAAACTATTGCACAATTGCACTCATCTCACACACTAGCAAAGTAATGCTCAACATCCTCCAAGCCAGGCTTCAACAGTACGTGAACCATGAAATTCCAGATATTCAAGCTGGATTTAGAAAAGGCAGAGGAAGCAGAGATCAAGTTACTAACATCAGTTGGATCATAGAAAAAACTAAACAGTTCCAGAAAAACATCTATTTCTGCTTTATTGACCATGCGAAAGTCTTTGACTATGTGGATTGCAACAAACTGTGGAAAATTCTCCAAGAGATGGGAATACCAGACCACCTTACCTGTCTTCTGAGAAATCTGTATGCAGGTCTGGAAGCAACAATTAGAACTGGATATGGAACAAAAGACTGGTTCAAAATCGGGAATGGAGTACATCAAGGCTCTTTATTGTCACCTTGCTTATTTAACTTATATGTAGAGTACATCATGCAAAATCTCAGGCTGGATGAAGCACAAGCTGGAATCAAGATTGCCAAGAGAAATATCAATAACCTCAGATATGCAGATGAGCCACCCTTATGGCAGAAAGTGAAGAAAAATTTAAGATGAAAGTGAAAGAGGAGAGTGAAAAAGTTGGCTTAAAACTCAACATTCAGAAAACTAATATCATGGCATCTGGTCCCATCATTTCATGGCAAAATGGTGGGAAAACAATGGAAAGCAGTGAGAGACTTTATTTTTGGGGGCCCTCCAAAATCACTGCAGATGGTGACTGTAGCCATGAAATTAAAATGTCCTTTCTTCTTGGAAGAAAAATTGTGACCAAACTAGACAGCATATTATAAAGCAGAGACATTACTTTGCTAAAAAAAGGTCTGTGTAGTCAAAGCTGTGGTTTTTCCATTAGTTGTGTATGGATGTGAGAGTTGGGCTGTAACAAAAAAGCTGAGTGCTGAAGAATTCATCCTTTCAAACTGTGGTGTTGGGGAAGACTCTTGAGAGTCCCTTGGACTTCAAGGATATCAAACCAGTCAATCCTAAAAGAAATCAGTCCTGAATATTCATTGGAAGGACTGATGCTGAAGCTCCAGTACTTTGGCCACTTGATGCGAAGTACTGACTCATTGGGAAAGACCTGATGCTTTAAAAGATTGAGGGCAAGAGGAGAAGGGGATGACAGAGGATGAGATGGTTGGATGGCATCAGCAACTCGATTGACATGAGTTTGAGCAAGCTCTGGGTGTTTTTGATGGACAGGGAATCCAGGCATGCTGCAGTCTATGGGTTTGCAAAGATTCAGCACCACTGAGCGATTGAAGTTAACTGATCCAGTTGGAGAAAGGGAATTCATCTCCACTTCAGCTAACTTTTACTTCTTGTCCCATTTAAGATGAGATGGTAAGGGGAAGGAGGTTAGCAACATTTTACAGGGCTCAGCGTTTCAAGGAAGTATACTACAATTGCTATAACTGGAAATTGATTAAGGAGCAGTGTGAAAAAAAGAAACCATGTATATATATATAAAGCTTATAGATATGCTTATAAAGATCACCATGCCATGAAAAAAGCTTATTAAAATATTCAGATTTAACAGAAAACTATAGAACACTTCTTCTGCCTCACACCTTTACCACCACTCCAATAAGTTTCTAAAATAACCATGGATTACAGCTGAAAAAGTTTCTTTCTATCTGAGGAAGTGTACATTGGGAATTCAATGTCCAGAAAAAGAAAAACTCTTGGATATGGGTGAAATGAAAGCTCTTGGTACCTAGAGGAGAGTTTACAGCTCTATATGCTGAGTGCAGAGCTTTTCCATAAGGAGAAAGATGTGAACTCTTGGTAAAAGTGCTGATTTTGAGTTAGATGACTGATATGTCTCTTTACTGTGTAAAGTGGACATCACAGGTTACCTTGGTGAAAGTACAGCAATTTCTGTGGTATGATGGGGATAGGAGACAAATTGATATATACTTGCTTATCTTATAATAAATACATATAATACCCTAAGAGATTCTGACATTTTATAAAGAGCTAGGTTCAGTCATGTGCATAGTGGATTGATACAAGGGAATTGAGAATGGCAAATAAAAATTTATATTAGTGTTAAATGCAAGTAGCTAGTCTTACAACAGTAAAACAATTGATGATAAACAGCCTTTCTATTTATCATCTACACAATAAGTAAATTATAGACATAGCCTTATAGGGAAATGCACATATTATATGTCTATGCATATTTATTTATATATGTATATATGTATATGTACACACATATAATATGTGTATTCTATGTGTATATGTATATTATGAAAACCAAAATGCTATAGGTTACCCATCAAGATGAAACTTTAAGATGTAATACTGATAAAAAAAATATGATCACAATAAGCAGTATGGAGATGAAACACTAAGTTATGAAAGAAAACCATTTTTAATTTAAATATATTCTAAAATATACCATTGCCTGGCAACTATTTTTCCTCAAATAATTTTCTCAAAATATTGACCACATATAAATAGAAAATTGTTCATGAACTTATAAAATCAGAGAAATTTTATATAGTGGATTCTGAACTGTTGTGTTTTTCCTGATTCTGCCAAGAGAAAGGCATCCTTTAGCTGAAAAATAAGTGACACAAATTATAAGCTTATTCATTTTTATCTGTACAATTTCAAATACATTTCCATTTTTAGAAGAATACAATGTTCTCTTCACTATCAACATAACACTTGAAAAAAGAAAATGTAGATTTCAGTTTGAATATTTCAACATTTAAATTTGAAATATAATACATGCTATGACTAGAGATAAACACAGGTACTCCCACATGGTGCTAGCAGTAAAGATTCTGCCTGTCCACACAGGAGACACGAGTTCAATCCCTAGGTCAGGAAGTTCCCTTGGAGGAGAAAATGGAAACCCACTCTAGTATTCTTGCTGGGAAAATTTCATGGGCAGAGGACCCTGGTGGGCTACAATTCATGGGGATGCAAAGAGTTGAACATGATTGAGCACACACACATAGATAAACACCAAAATAGAATTCAATCCGATTGCTTTTCTACTGTCATACAGACATCACTTCAATTATAGATATCTTTTTAAAATTTGTCTTAACAAACTATGGTAATGGATATGGACATGCATTCAAAATAATGCACTTATTTTCTTTTCCATATGTGTGTATGGTCATACATTTGTTTTTATGTTATACAGTTTAAGCATCAAGGTTACCACAAATAGTTTGGACAATGACAATATTATTTAGTGAATGCCTTAAAATATGACACAGTCCATCTTCTGGCCAGAAGAAATTTGTTTACATTATTATTATTATTGTCTTTAAATGGAATATGGTACACTTAGCCTCTTCCTAGGAGGGAAGGCTAAAGTTATATCCCTTTTCTACCTGAAAGGTCAGGGTCTGTGTGTGACACTTTTCTCCATCAGGTAAGGTTTGTTTCTTTATATTTTCATAAACTACAAGTCAAGTCCATAAACTACAAGTCAAGCAAATTTTGCTCCCTCTATCCATACCACCATAGAGAAGTAACTAAAAAATCACAATTAACACTCAGACTAGAAAAGAGAAGAATGAGACACAATAGTCATTAGTTCATAACAAAGATGTATCCTGCTGCACAGATGAAATGGAGACTCCAACATGATAGAGGAGGAAATTCTTCAATTAGATCCTGGATCTGTTCTCTGAGAAGAACTCTTATCCACCTCTAAGGATGATATCCCAGTGGGGAACTGAAAATCTTTCATAGTTATTTCCTAAATGAACTAATTATGAGAAACCAAAGATAGTTGAGAATTCTGGGAGCCAAAATCTCCCTAGTGACTAATCTAAGAATGAGAAAACGAGGACCTAGGTAAACTCAATACTTTTTATGATATATTATGTAAAAAAACCCTGAGTTTTCAACAAAAAATCTATAAGACAAATTATGAAAACAAAAAAGTTTGCCAAAACTTGGGAAAAAAAATAGCTAACAAAATATATCCCTGAGCAGGACCAGATATTAGACTTGAACAAAAATTGAAAATCAGCTGTATTTGTATATTTAAAGAATTAAAAGACATTGGGGTAAAATAAAGGACAAAAGACTATTACATTTCATCAAATATTTAACACCAGCAAAGAGAAATAATGTAAAAGTAACAAATGGAAACTCATTCTGAAATTAAAAAGTAAAATAAGTGACATTTTTTAAAATTTTGGAAAAGATCAACAACAGAGTATTTAAAGAAATGTCACTAGAGATTGTCCATTCTCATGAAGAGAGGGGAAATGAAAGGAGAAAAATAAACAGAGCTTCAATAACTGAGATACTGGTGATCATATCAACATTTGCACAAAGGAACCCAGAGAAAGAAAAGAAACAGAAAAAAAGAGAATCATTTAAAGTAAGGATGAAAATTAATCTAAACTTACAAGAAGCTCAGTGACTCCAAGATTATACACACAAAGATTCACATCTAGATACTTCATAGTGAAGTTGACAAATTCAAAGAAAATCTCAAAAGCGGTGAAAGAAAAACAATTTATCGCATACAAGGGATCTTCAATAGGATTAACATTTGACTTCTCTTCAGAAACCATGGAGTTCAGAAGACAAGAAAATGGGGTCTTTGAAATGCTGTAAGAAAGATTTTTCAACAAGATACTGTATATCTAGCAAAACACTCTTCAAAAAATAATGGAGCCACTAAGACATTCTAAGATAAATAAAACTGATAAAATGTGTTGCTAGCAGACCTGTCTTACATGAAATACTAAAGGACTTCTTTAGGCTGAAATTATAGCTTACTAAATAGTGATACAAAGTCTACATGAAGAAATACAGATTGGTTAAATAAAGGTAACGACATAGATAAATACAGAAGGTAGTATAAATGTATTTGGTAAAACTTTTATTTTATATTATTTAAAAGAAAACTAGATAAAAAAGTAATTATAAATCTATGTTAACTATCTGACATAGAGTATACAGACAAACAGGTAAGGTTTGTTTTTTCCTATAAATGTCAGGCTAGTTCACTATTTGAAAGCCAATCAATGTATTATGCCATGAAGGAAGTTGTATCATCTCCATAATAGATGTAGAAAGAAAGATCTGAAAAAAATCAAATATATTTACATGATTAAAAATAAAACAACACAATATAAATTTAAAAGAATTTCTTCAATCTGGTATCTGTTGTTCAGTCACTCAGTCCTGTCTGACTCTTTGCAACCTTATGGACTGCAGCATGCCAGGCTTCCCTGTCCTTCACCATCTCCCAGAGTTTGGTGAAACTTGTGTCCATTGAGTCAGTGATGTCATCCAATCATCTCATCCTCTGTGGTCCCCTTCTCTTGCCTTTAATCTTTCCCAGAATCAGGGTCTTTTCCAATGAATTGGCTCTTTGAATCAGGTAGCTAAAGTGCTTAATCTGATATAGGCCATCTATTTAAAAAAAAATCACAGCTAGCATAATTAATGAGGAAATTTACTGCTTTCTTTCCTAAGATCAGGAACAAGACAAGAATTTCTGTTCTTGCCACTTCCATTGTACATTTTAATGGCAATTCTAACCAGAAAAATCAGGTTAGAAAGTGAACTAAAAATCATACAATTTGTAAAGGAAAAAGTAAAACCATCTCTATTTGCAGCTGACACGCTATTTTCACAGAAAATCCCAGAGAATACAATGAAATACTATGAAAACTAAGATGTAAGTTGAGCAAATTTATTGAATACAAGATTGATATACAGAACTCAAGTATATTTCTATATATAAGCAATAAACAAAAATGAAATTAAGAAAAAATATTTGCAGCAGCATCAAAAAAAATACTTTGGATAGTCAACAAAAGACATTCAAGATACATATACTATAAGCTAAATATTAACTTTTCCAGAAACTAAAGGCCTGAATAAATGTATATATATCCCATGTTCATGAATTGAAAGAGTTAATATTGTTAAAATGTCAAGAATTATCAAATATATTTATATATTCTATGCAATTTCTAATCAAATCTTGGTTGTCTTACTTGACAAGTTTATCCAAAATTATTTATGGAAATTCAAGTTACCCAGAATTGGTAAAATAACCCAATCAAAAAATGGGCCAAAGAACTAAATAGACACTTCTCCAAAGAAGACATACGGATGGCTAACAAACACATGAAAAGATGCTCAACATCACTCATTATCAGAGAAATGCAAATCAAAACCACAATGAGGTACCATTTCACACCAGTCAGAATGGCTGCGATCCAAAAGTCAACAAGCAATAAATGCTGGAGAGGGTGCGGAGAAAAGGGAACCCTCTTACACTGTTGGTGGGAATGCAAATTAGTACAGCCACTATGGAAAACAGTGTGGAGATTCCTTAAAAAATTGCAAATAGAACTGCCTTATGATCCAGCGATCCCACTGCTGGGCATACACACCGAGGAAACCAGAATTGAAAGAGACACGTGTACCCCAATGTTCATCGCGGCACTGTTTGTAATAGCCAGGACATGGAAGCAACCTAGATGTCCATCAGCAGATGAATGGATAAGAAAGCTGTGGTACATATACACAATGGAGTATTACTCAGCTATTAAAAAGAATACATTTGAATCAGTTTTAATGAGGTGGATGACGCTGGAGCCGATTATACAGAGTGAAGTAAGCCAGAAAGAAAAACATCAATAAGTATACTTACACATATATATGGAATTTAGAATGATGGTAATGATAAACCTGTACGCAAGACAGCAAAAGAGACACAGTTGTATAGAATGGCCTTTTGGACTCTGTGGGAGAGGGAGAGGGTGGGATGGGTTGGCAGAGTGGCAATGTAACATGTGTGATATCATAAGCGAAACGAATTGCCAGTCCAGGTTTGATGCAGGATGCAGGATGCTGGGGACTGATGCACGGGGATAATCCAGAGAGAGGGTGTGGGGCGGGAGGGTGGAGGTGGGGGTCGGGATTGGGAGTTCATGTACACTCATGGCTAATTCATGTCAATGTGTAACAAAACGAATACAGTATTGTAAAGCAAAACAAACTAAAAAATAAAAATTAATTTAAAAAAAAAAGAAAAGAAAAAATGCAGGGCTCATTTTGAACTAATAGCTATAGACATACAGATCATTGGAACATAACTGACAATCCAGAAATAAATTCTTATGTTTATTTATTACAGATTTATTCTCAACAAAGATGTAGAGATAATCTAAAGGAGAAAGAGTAACCATTTCAATAAATTGTTTCTGGATTACTGGATATCCAAATGCAAAAGAACTAATTGAACTTCTCCACACTATAAAAAAAAAAATAGCTAAAAATGAACAATCACTGAACTATTACATCTAAAAGTACAATACTCTTAAAGAAAACCCGAGTCCATTTGCACTACGTTTAGCAATGGTTTCTTAGATCTGAGGCCAAAAGTTGAAATGACAAATTAATTAATTTACATCAAAATTAAAAGCTTTCCTACTTCAAAGGGCATCATGAAGGAAGTAGAAAGAAAACTCTAAGGCAGTAGAAAATATTTGCAACCAAATTACTGACAGGACAGTGCATCTGAAATATGCAACTACTTTTCACAAATGAATTATTAAGATGACTCAATGAAAACTACACAAAGGGTTTAAATAGAAGTTCTCCAAAGAGGGTATGCATTAAGGAGATGTAAATAAAAATCAAAATGAACTACCACTTTGCACCATTAGGATAGCTGCACAGCAACAGATGTTGGTAAAAATGGAGAAATGGAGACTCACACATTGCTGGAAGAGTGGAAAGTGGTGCAAATGCTTTCTTAAACAACTTGGCAGTTCTGCAAAAGCAAAACATAAGGTTCTACACTACTCATAAATTTCACTCCTGGGTTGTATGTCCAAACGAAATGAAAACAATCATCATCACAAAAACATGTGCACTGACGTACGTAGCAGAATAATTCATAAAAAGCAGTAGAAGAAATTAAAATGTTTATCATCTCATGAATGAATAAGTAAAGTGTGACATATCCATACAATGTAATATAATTTAGCAATACTAAGGAAAGACAGAGATAAGCTACTACATGTGCAAACCATGAACACACTATAAGTGAAAGAAACCAATTACAAAATACCCATACATTACATAATTCTACTTATACAAACATAGAAAAAGGCAGAGGAACCAGAGATCAAACTGCCAACATCCATTGGATCATTTGCAAAAGCAAGAGAATTCCAGAAAAAAACATTTACTCCTGCTTCATTGACTACACTAAAGCCTTTGACTGTGTGGATCATGACAAACTATGGAGAATTCTTCAAGGGATGGGAATACCAGAACACTTTATTTGCCTCCTGAGAAACCTGCATGCATGGCAAGAAGCAACAATTAGAACTGGACGTGGAAAAATGAACTCATTCCAAATTGTGAAAGGAGTACATCAAGCCTGTTGTTACCCTGCTTTTTGGTTTTGTTACCTTGCTTTTTTAACTTATATGCAGAGTACATGATGTGAAATGCCAGGCAGGATGAAGCACAAGCTGGAATCAAGATTGCTGGGAGAAATATTAATAACTTCAGATATGCAGATGACACCATCCTTATGGCAGAAAATGAAGAGGAACTAAGGAGCTTCTTGATAGAGATGAAAGAGAGGAGAACGAAAGAACCACTTGATGAAGGTAAAAGAGGAGAGTGAAAAAGCTGGTTTAAAGCTCAGCATTCAGAAAACGATCATGGATTCGATCTGCTCAATTCATGTCAGATAGATGGGGAAACAATAGTAACAGTGAAAGACTTTATTATCTTGAACTCCAAGATCATTGCAGATGGTGATCTCAGCCACAAAATTAAAAGACACTTGCTCCTTGTAAGAAAAGTTATCATTTGCTTTGTTGTGCAGAAGCTTTTAATTGTAAGTAGATCCCATTTGTTCATTTTTGCTTTTATTTCCAGTATTCTGGGAGGTAGGTCATAGAGGATCCTGCTGTGATTTATGTCAGAGAGTGTTTTGCCTATGTTCTCCTCTAGGAGTTTTATAGTTTCTTGTCTTACATTTAGATCTTTAATCCATTTTGAGTTTATTTTTGTGTATGGTGTTAGAAAGTGATCTAGTTTCATTCTTTTACAAGTGGTTGACCAGTTTTCCCAGCACCACTTGTTAAAGAGATTGTCTTTAATTCACTGTATATTCTTGCCTACTTTGTCGAAGATAAGGTGTCCATAGGTGTGTGGATTTATCTCTGGGCTTTCTATTTTGTTCCATTGATCTATATTTCTGTCTTTGTGCCAGTACCATACTGATTTTACAAGTGGTTGACCAGTTTTCCCAGCACCACTTGTTAAAGAGATTGTCTTTAATTCACTGTATATTCTTGCCTCCTTTGTCGAAGATAAGTTGTCCATATGTGTGTGGATTTATCTCTGGGCTTTCTATTTTGTTCCATTGATCTATATTTCTGTCTTTGTGCCAGTACTGATTTCAGGCTCTACTACAAAGCAATATATATATATTCTTAAAATTTATGTTAAATAAACTTTGTAAATGAATTCATTTAAAAAATGAAGAAATTTCAGTCTTTTTAGGTCAATTATGTTGACATGGGAATACATGTGTCCTAACAGATTTTTCTTAAACATTTTACATATTATAGTTTTTAAAAGTATTTATACGTATCAAATATTGAAGACAAGTTACTTTCAGAAATAATGTCAAATTCCCATTGGTTTTTCTCTTTCCATTTAGTTTCCCGATAATTTATATATCATTCATTCATTCAACAAATATGTGTTGTGCATTTATTACATGCCAGATACTATTTTGTCACCAAGAAACTATCAAAGTGAATTAGATCATGGTGCTCTCAAGGAACTCATCAACTAAAAGAAAAACACATTTATCTAATGAAAATCTGAACACAGTGAGTATTTAATAAAATCTTACCTATTCACAGACAAATAAAGACAAAGCATCTGCACAGCTATATAAACATCAGAAGAAATGATAGAGACAAGTCCATCTTAGCGCTAAAGAAAAAGTAAAATTACTAGAAAATGCTTAAATATGTGTCAGCCTGAGAAGGTTGGTGGAAGCCGGAGACAGAGGATGTGTAATGAATGAGTGAAGGATATGTAATGGGAGGAAACGTGTCAGGACTGAAACGGGGCTCAGAGAAGGATGAGGAATCTGTGTGGGAAGTAAGAAGGAAGGTAGGACTGCAAGCTATGATCACAATATGACTTACCTGATGAAATACCTCTGGGAGATAAAATTCAAGTCTTTCATTTTTCTAGACTAACAGCTTGGATTTTGAAATTGCAGAACGTTGACCACTGTAACTTAACAGCTGTTGAAATTTCTTTGTGTTTGCCTGAAGGAAATGAAACACCTTTCTAAAATGTGACTGTCATTCTCAGAGCTGCCTTTGGCCAGGCAATTGTCTTAGGTTACATATCTCATTTAACCACAAATCAAGTTTTTAAGTGAAATAATATTCAAGTTACATAAACAAAGATAGTAGCTCAATCAAGTCAACTTGGATATCACAGAAAGATTTATAACCAGTTATCCTTTAGAGATTTCTGACTTGAATTTGTTTTGGACTTGTGATCTTATTTTATCAGAGTACAGAATTCTCACATAAGTCATAAACTTTTAAGAAATTGTATCATTAATGAAAATTCCTGGTAGAATTACTACCAAGAATATTACCTTGGTGTAAGTACTAGAATCAATCCCATTCATCTTTCAGAGGTATTTCTGAACTTGAATCTAACCATTTAGAAAAAGCTATTGAAACCAAATATGTATAGTTTTTGATAAAAAGAAAAATTGAGAAAATTTCTTAAAAACTTGGATGAAAATATGCTACAGAATGTCAAATGTCAAACTACAATAATTACACTATGTTAATAAGCATAGGAAAAAAAGTCTATTCATCTAGTATATTAGCCCTGCAATGACACTACCTGTGAAGCTACTCTAGGATTTTGTATTAGTGTTGATCAGTACTAGAATTGCCATTTTTCAAGTTTGACTTTGTTGTTCCTTAGGTAAAGTTTCATTTTTCTAAGAGAATCTGGACTTTTAATCTGGACTCTGAATATATTTATTTCCAAGTATAGGTTGATATTACTTTTAATGTCCTCAAAGTGGAATAAAATCTTTTTTAAATACAATGAATTTTCTGGTTATTTGAACACCACCATTCTACTGTAGTGTTAGTGAAGGAATTATGATTTTAGGAAATGGGCTTCCCTGGTGGTCCAGATGGTAACGACTCTGTCTGCAATGCAAGAGACCTAGTTCTATCCCTGGGTTGGCAAGATACCGGGAGAAGAGAATGGTATCTACTCCAGTATTCTTGCCTGGAGAATTCCACGACAGAGAATGGGGTTGAGAATGGATAGTGCATGGGGTTGCAAAGAGTCAGACACAACTGAGCAGCTAACACTTTAACTTTTCCTGTTTCAAAATGGGTTTAGGCAACTTTATATCTATTTTATTAATAGGAACATCCTGGAATCTTTCCACAAGGTATGTTGGATGTCGGATGTTTTATATTTTTATAGAACCTTATTTTATGGATTGTTTATGTGAGTGCTAGCAGCAAAGTGCTTTATAGAGTTAGCAAATGATTGCTTGAGCCTCTGGACACACTGGGAAGCTTCAGTAATAAGGTTGTATTTCCAAGTGCTGAGATACTCTCTTTGGAAAATTGGTAGTTTCTTCCCCAAAGGATACTCCCTTGAGGGGAGTTTTTAAAATTGAAGTACACTTGATTTACAATGTTGTGTTAGTTTTAGGTGTATACCAGATTCAATTATGTGTGTGTGTGTGTGTGTGTGTCTGTGTATTCTTTTTCAGATTCTTTTCTATCATGGGTTTTTACAAGATATTGAGTACAGTTCCCTATGCTATACAGTAAGTCCTTGTTAGGGGATTTTTTTTTTAATGTCTCATATATGGCTTCTCTTATATCAAATCCTCACAGGGACAGTTTCTGTGCTAAAGATCCTATTCTTATTGATAAATCAAAAATTGATCATAGAGGCACAATGCTTCGTGATGTGATATTTCGAGGTCTCTCTGTCAGTTGTCCTAACCCTATAAGGTGATGAGAAATGTGGGGCTTGGGATATTGGGAGCCAGAATCTGGGGGTGCCTAAGCTCTTGGGCATATTTGAATCTCCACATGCTTTTTTTCCCCCTTAAGAGATAGTGTCACAGAGTAAACAAGGGAACCTAGGTAAAAGGTATTAAGAATACTGTAAATAAAAATTGGAATATATTTACACTTTAGTAAGTCTCACTGAATGGCCTGTGTCACAGTAAAGAAACTCCTGTATTTTTGTCAGTGCTACAACTGCTGTGGGCACGATTAGGCTGCAGCTATCTTAGGCACCCAAGATTTACAATGTCAGCTCAACCAATTGCTTTCTCAGTTTATCATTTGACTTTTTTCTATTTATGAAATTTCTGTTTATCCTCTACTGTTTACCTGGGCACCACCAGCTACCACTTCAAGTAGACTACTTCATCATTCTTAATTCCTTTTGACTTACACACATTTCTGTACTTGGTCCTAAGTTCAACATAATGGTAGCTTTCTTTGAATTTTAGGTAGTCTAAATATAATATATAAATATACACTGTGTATCTTACTTCTACGTTTTGTAATACTCCAGATAAAGTTGCTTTGTGGAGTGTTTTTAAGGCAGGAAACAATATATCACCTAGGTATGAGAAAACAACAACAAGTTATCCCTCACAGACAAGGATGATTTTCTATGAACTAATAATAGATTCTCACATGGCTGATAATTGTTCGTGAGTTGTGCTTTTTAGCCAGTTTGTTACTTCTCTATAACTGTGTTTTGTGATATTTTTATTGAAGCACAATGACTTCCTATTTTAGAAGAATAAAATAATTACTTCTGTTTACTTTCATTTCAAATTAGATCATAATGGAAATCTTTGGGTGTAATGAGCTTTAAAACCTAGTTCTATAAAAATGATTCATTTTAACCTATGTCAAAATGACTTTAGTCTCAGTAATATAAATTTTGTATCCCAAAGAAATAACAGTGGGTAGAAAATATGTAGAAAATGCTACTTTCTTTTTTCTTACTATAAAAATAAAGCAAACTTGTCCTTCTGTTTTGACAAATGACTCCATATATATGATTCAGTTCTGAATATGGCAACACTGAAACACCACTTGACCGGATTTCAATCTTACTGAAAATGCCTTGAAACATTTCTCAGAAAACCACTTAAATAAGAATCTTTTTCAAGCAGGAGGTGCCTGCCACTCCATGTCATTCTGAAGTTCAAGGCTGAAGTAATTCTTTATTGGATGAAATGTAGAATTAATTTAAAGTGGAATTCTCATGAAGTCCTATGGCTCTTCTAGGGAAGAAATTATTCAGTGAATAATGAGAAGGCGCTGGTTTATAAAAACTCTGATCTTTTAAAGCATCACCTGTCCCCTATAATCTACATCTCTACATAAATTATTAAGTGCTTCTAGAACTACCTCTTACTAGCCAAATATGTATTATTTTTCCAGTATTATTAATGCTGAACATTGCTCTTACCATGTTAACCAATTAACTCAAAATTTCAGAAGTGAAAAATTCTTGGAAGTCATATACTGTAACCATTAATCAGAGCATGACTATTCTGTCAGGTTGACCAGAAAGTTCATTTCGCTTTCCCAACTGAACTTTTTGGCCAACTCAATACAATACTCCTGACCAGTCTTCAGCTTTTTTAATGTATTGCCACAATCAGCAGTTTCATTTTTTGAAATATCAAATCATTTGAACTTGTTTGAAAATTTTTCTCATGTCTGTATATATTTTTATATTTGTTCATCTGTGTGTATATGAATCTACTTCCATAATTAGAAGTAATAATATCTGCATAATTGCAACCAGTTGAAAACAGATAACAAGGCATCACATGACTATTCCTTCTGTGTAATGATCCTTTCAATATTTTCAGGCACGCATCTTTTAGTCCTCCTTTCCTTAGAATTAACATCTGCTGATTTCTCATTTCATCTTCAAAAACAGGCTTACCTGTATGATCCTTGGAGTTACTTCTGTATTTTACAGATTACTCTAATTCTAGACTATTTCAAGCAGAATAAAATGAGAAATACAGTTTTCTAAAGTCTTTATGTTGCTTTTTCTGCAATTCTGGATTTTCCTAAATAACAATTTCCCCAATAATGCCCTCTAATCCTTGGGGGATACATTCTAAGACCCCAAGCAGATGCATGAAATCAAGGGTAGTACCAAACTGTATATATATATTTTGTCTTTTCCTATGCATATACACCTATGATAAAGTTCAATTTATACATGACACACAGTAAGAGATTAAAATAATAACTAATGATAAAAGAAAACAATTATAGCAATATACTGTGATGAAAATTAACGTACAAATGTAATGCCTTTTCCATCTTATCCAAGCACTTATGTACTGTGGCCTTAACTTTTACAGTTTGAGGTGTGATAGCAGAGCTAGAGTGAATTTTTTTCCTCCTTCTGAATTTCACCAATGGAAGATTCATTCCTACCATAGATCTTAACAGCATAGTACCTAATTTTTTTTTCTTATTAAGTCAAGTACTTCCACCTTTTCATTTGTAGGAAGCACTCTACCGCTTCTCTTTGGTATCTCTGAATTGCAGCATCACTACTCTGGTGCTTTGGAACTGTTATTAAGTAAAACAAAGATGATCTGAACAAAAGTACTGTGATCCTCTGATAGCTGATCTGATAATGTTGATTTACAGTCAGAATACATATACTGGACAAAGCAAAGATTTATATTCAGGCAGGTCTGAGCAGGACATTGTGAGATTTCATCATGCTACTGAGCATGACATACAGTTTAGAATTTATGACTTGTTTATGTCTGGAATATTCTACTTACTGATTTTGGAAACCAACAGAAAGTGAAACCGTGGATAACGGGGAATTACTGTAACCCATCTGTGTTTTGGGTGAAGCACAAGCTGGAATCAAGATTGCTGGGAGAAATAACAATAACCTCAGATATGCAGATGACATGACCCTTATGGCAGAAAGCAAAAGCGAAAGTGAAGTCACTCATTTGTGTATGACTCTTTGTGAAATCATGGACTGTACTTGTCAGGCTCCTCTGTCCATGGGGTTTTCCAGACAAGAATACTGGAGTGGGTTGTCATTTCCTTCTCCAGGGGATCATCCTAACCCAGGAACTGAACTTGGGTCTCCTACATTGCAGGCAGACTCTACCATCTGAGCCACAAGGGAATCTTGGCTTAAAATTGAACATTCAGAAAACTAAGATCATGGCATCCGGTCCAGTCACTTCATGGCAAATAGATGGGGAAACAGTGGAAACAGTGAAAGACTTTATTTTCTTGGGCTCAAAATCACTGCAGATTGTGACTGTAGCCATGAAATTAAAAGACACTTGCTCCTTGGAAGAAAAGCTATGATCAACCTAGACAGCATATTAAAAAGCAGAGACATTACTTTGCCAACAATGGCCCTTCTAGTCAAATCTATGGTTTTTCCAGTAGTCATGTATGGGTGTGAGTGTTGGACCATAAAGAAAGCTGAGTGTTGAAGACTGATGCTTCTGAACTGTGGTGTTGGAGAAGACTTAAGAGTCCCTTGGACTGCAAGGAGATCCAGCCTGTCTATCCTAAAGGAAATAATTCCTGAATATTCATTGGAAGGACTGATGTTGAAGCTGAAACTCCAATACTTGGCCACTTTATGTGAAGAACTGACTCATCAGAATAGACCCTGATGCTGGGAAAGATTGAAGGCAACAGGAGAAGGGGCCAACAGAGAATGAGATGGTTTGATGGCATCACTGATTCGATGGATATGAGTTGAGTAAGCTCTGGGAATTGGTGATGAACAGGGAAGCCTGGTCCGTGGTGTTGCAAAGAGTCAGACACAACTGCGTGACTGGACTAAATTGAACTTTGTTTTAAGGAAAAAATGATGAAGAGTAATTTAGCAAATAATTTATCTGACTCAGGGAGCTCAGACTTGTAGTTACAGATAGAAAAGATTTTTCTGAAATAACTTTTCGTATTGCCGTCTTCTTCCTCATGTGCTTTTAGTGAGGAAAGTTTGTTGGGAGATTTGTCCCTGGTCTCCTGCACGACCTAATAAACATACAGTAATACAAAGGCAGCAGGCCAGTAGTGTCTCTCGATGTGGGGATTAATCTCAACACTCCCCTGAATGTCTGGGACATTCTTCCCTCTGTAGAACTGCTCAGCTTCTCCGTGCATACGGCCACTCATCTACTCTCCAGTTTAGTCAACATTAGTTGCAGCCACATGATAAACCTGGGGCTAGTGTAGTTCAAATATCAAGTGAAAATTCATCAAAGAGATGTCTTCAGTAACAGTGCTGCTGTGCTTAGTCGTTCAGTCATGTCCAACTCTTTGCAGCCCCATACACCGCAGCCTGCCAGCCTCCTCTGTCCATGGGAATTCTCCAGGCAAGAATAACTGGAGTGGGTTGCCATGCCCTCCCTCCAGGGGATCTTCCAAACCCAGGGATCGAGCCTGGGTCTCCTGTGTTGCAGGTGGATTCCTTACCATCTGAGGTTTAAATCTGACTTGTGCAGGCATTTCAAAGAGAAAGAACATCTACTTCAGTGTTGTATAGCTAATTGGGTTTTCCTAATGTTCAGTTTGTGGCTACTACTTTGTGTTTTTCATTTTTGATGAAATTAAAACATTATCAAATATTTGGGTTTTTGAAAAAATGAGTCTCATCTGACATATTCTATCCTAGAATATCTGTTTTCGTTTGATTTATTGAAAGTATTGCATTGAGTACACTTGGCCTTGACATGAGAATTCTTTAAATGGGCTCATTATAAAAGTCTCACAAACCTGAATAAACTCAGGTTCTTAACTTGGCTTCTTATTCTTCATACACATTTATGTAATCCATTGTTTGGAGGTTGAAGATGTCAGACACTTCAGAGGATTTGCACCTGACATTTTCAAGAGCAAAAGAGTTCAACTTAAAAAAAAATCAGGAACACACTATGTTGAAATTGCATCTGCCTTTAGAATACAAACTCTTGGTTGCACTTGATATTGAGCATTTGCTGCTGCTGCCAAGTCGCTTCGGTCGTGTCCAACTCTGTGCAACCCCATAGATGGCAGCCCACCAGGCTCCCCTGTCCCTGGGATTCTTCAGGCAAGAACACTGGAGTGGGTTGCCATTTTCTTCTCCAGTGCATGAAAATGAAAAGTGAAAGTGAAGTTGCTCATTCGTGTCTGACTCTTCGAGACCCCATGGACTGCAGCCCACCAGGCTCCTCCATCCACGGGATTTTCCAGGCAAGAGTACTGGAGTGGGGTGCCATTGCATTTGACCCCAATCCCCCCCCCCCAAAAAAAAATAAAGAGCAAGTTCCTCCATGTGGGAGAAGCTCTTTGGTTGAATGAATCAGATGGTGTTTCTTTTCTCTACTATATATCTTTTGTCCCTGTATGTCCCTATCTTTTGTAGGTGGCTGAGGAAATTCATAATCTAGTGTTAAGTGTAATTATTTTCAATACACCTTTAAATCATGAGCTAAAACAGAAACAAAACTTACCTATGAAGACTGTGCCTTTAAAACCCCCTGGTCCTTTCTTAAATCTTAAGCTTTATCTGGCATTGACCAGTATTTTAGTTGAGGGTAAGAAACTGAAATATAACTTGGTTTATCTGGGCTCTATTTGTCCATTACCTCCCTTGACCAATTTGGATACCCTATTATCAGCTGGCTTTTCACAGTGGTAAAGAATTCATCTGCCAATGCAGGAGATGCAAGAGACGTGGGTTTGATCCCTGAGTCAAGAGATCCCCTAGAGAAGGACATGGTGACCCACTCCAATATTCTTGTCTGGAGAATCCCATGGGCACACATGCAATCAGTCAGCTTTTAAACTTTTACTTTTTGAATTAGCCCCAGCCTTAAGAAGTATGCTGGCTTGAGAAAGGTTCTTCCAAAATACCTTTCTTTTGGGAAGAAAAGTCCTATGTTAATTATTTAAATTTAGAATAAAGGGAGAGAACTTTTGGTATCAGTTCAGTTCAGTCGCTCAGTCATGTCCGACTCTTTGCGACCCCATGAATCACAGCACACCAGGCCTCCCTGTCCATCACCAACTCCCGGAGTTAACCCAGACACACGCCGATGGAGTCAGTGACACCATCCAGCCTTTTCATCCTTGGTCATCCCTTCTCCTGCCCCCAATCCCTCCCAGCATCAAAGTCTTTTCCAGTGAGTCAACTCTACGCATGAGGTGGCCAAAGTACTGGAGTTTCAGCTTCAGCATCATTCCTTCCAAAGAAATCCCAGGGTTGATCTCCTTCAGAATGGACTGGTTGGATCTCCTTGCAGTCCAAGGGACTCTCAAGAGTCTTCTCCAACACCACAGTTCAAAAGCATCAATTCTTTGGTGCTCATCCTTCTTCACAGTCCAACTCTCACATCCATAAATGACCACAGGAAAAACCATAGCCTTGACTAGACGGACCTTAGTCGGCAAAGTAATATCTCTGCTTTTCAATATGCTATCTAGGTTGGTCATAACTATTCTTCCAAGGAGTAAGCATCTTTTAATTTCATGGCTGCAGTCACCATCTGCAGTGATTTTGGAGCCCAGAAAAATAAAGTCTGACACTGTTTCCACTGTTTACCCATCTATTTCCCATGAAGTGATGGGACCGGATGCCATGATGTTCATTTTCTGAATGTTGAGCTTTAAGCCAACTTTTTCACTCTTCTCTTTCACTTTCATCAAGAAGCTCTTTAGTTCCTCTTCACTTTCTGCCATAAGGATGGTGTCATCTGCATATCTGAGGTTAAATTTTTTGGTGCTCAGCCTTCTTTACAGTCCAACTCTCACATCCATACATGACCACAGGAAAAACCATAGCCTTGACTAGATGGACCTTAGTCAGCAAAGTAATGTCACTGTTTTTGAATATACTATCTAGGTTGGTCATAACTTTTCTTCCAAGGAGTAAGTGTCTTTTAATTTCATGGCTGTGGTCACCATCTGCAGTGATTTTGGAGTCCCCCAAAATAAAGTCTGACACTGTTTCCACTGTTTCCCCCATCTATTTCCTATGAAGTGATGGGACCAGATGCCATGATCTTCGTTTTCTGAATGTTGAGCTTTAAGCCAATTTTTTCACTCTCCTCTTTCACTTTCATCAAGAGGCTTTTTAGCTCCTCTTCACTTTCTGCCATAAGGGTGGTGTCATCTGCCTATCTGAGGTGATTGCTATTTCTCCCAGCAATCTTGATTCCAGCTTGTGTTTCTTCCAGTCCAGCGTTTCTCATGATGTACTCTGCATATAAGTTAAATAAGCAGGGTGACAATATACAGCCTTGATGTACTCCTTTTCCTATTTGGAACCAGTCTGTTGTTCCATGTCCAGTTCTAACTGTTGCTTCCTGACCTGCACACAAGTTTCTCAAGAGTCAGGTCAGGTGGTCTGGTAGCTAATCCTGGGAGGGTGGTGGGGTGGGCAGTCTCTCCCTAATCAAAAAGACTCCAGATGTCAACTCAACAGAAAACAGAAATTTTAAAAAACCACAAGCTAATACAAAGGATCCCCTCTGTAACTAATCAGAGTTAGTTTCCTTTAGGAAACTAAAGGAAATCAACCCTGAATATTCATTGGAAGAACTGAAGCTGAAGCTGCAGCTCCAATACTTTGGCCACCTGATGCAAAGACCCAATTCATTGGAAAAGACGCTGATGCTGGGAAAGATTGAGGTTGGGAAGAGAACGGGGTGGCGAGAAGAGATGGTTGGATGGCATCCAGGGAAGAACATGAGTTTGAGCAGACTCTGGGAGATGGTGAAACACAGGGGAGCTTGGCGTGCTGCAGTTCAGTAGGTCGCTGCAGTTCATTAGAGTCTAACATGGCTTAGTGACTGAACAACAAGAATACAAAGAATGCCCTCTGTCCTGCAGCCTGGGGATGCAGGAGGTAAGGACCCCTCTTCACCCTCCAGCATCCCATGACATTTCACATGCTTGAAATTCCAGGCACAGAGACATGCGGAATGGAAAACTTGTGACCCCGGTAACTGGCATCTCAACTTCTTCACCTGCTAAACTGGCTGATTCCACTACCTGGAGTGGGAAAGACTATTCTTTATACATATTAAATGTTAAGTCTTGACTTGGTCACAAGGATAGAAAATATCTTATTTTTCTTTGTCCAGGAGGTTCATTGGTTGAGTGCAGAGAAAGTCCTTAAGGAAATTTAGGGACTCAAATTCCTACACTGTGTCAGTGGGTTTTTCTTAAACAAAATAGGAATAAATCTCAACATGGATACAAGTTGCATTGAAGGTCACAATTTCTCTTCAATCCTGACCTGATAATGCAAATTTCTCATTCATGTTTCTGGTATCAAACTCAGCTCTGCCTTGCACTGTCTGTATAACACAGTCATGTCACCCACCTCTTCAAACTGTACTTTCTTCATCTGCGATGATGGGGATGATAAGAGGTTCTCCCTTACATGATCACTGTGATGGACAAATTACATGTTGCAGGCAAAACACAGTATTTCTGATGATGTGATAATGCTAACACTGACAATCCTGGGAATTATTAGTGTGGTGGACTGAATCTGCCAGAAAAGGCTACAATGTGTCCTCTCCCAAATTTGGATTATTTTTCCCCTCTCCCTTTGGGATGAAGTGGTCTTTGGTGACTAGCTTGAACAAAAGACTATGTCAGAAGTTGGGCTGCGGGCATTCTGATGTAAAGATAGAAAAGACAATACAACGTCTTCTTGGTCCTCCTGGACTCCCACTTTTGAATCCAGCCACAACACTCTGAAGAAAGCAAGCAGCCACATGGAAAGGTCCAGTTAGGACCCAATGGGAGACCCTCATACTCCCTGGATGTGTGTGAGCTGCCTTCACATGACTCCATCCCAGGCTTCAGCTGGCCTGTCTGACGCCAGGTAAGGCAAAGATCAGCATGTTCCTTCTAGCTCAGAGCAGGAGGACTATTCCTGGGATAATAAATGTTATTAATTTAAGCAACTGAGTGTGGATTTTCTTACATACAGAGAAACAAATTAAAATAAAATGTCTGTAATATATAAAAATCCCATTAATGTTCAAGCTATTATATTTTCTAATCAATTAACCTCAGTAGTCCTCCTCTCCCAAAAATTAAGATTGAAAAGTTCAAGAGTGAGAAGTAGTCTTGATTGTTAGCAATATGCACAATTATGCATAATATGTACTGTCATGAGAACCAATATTTTTTTAATAAATAATATACTGAAAGGTCGGCTTTTCTAGTTGTTCTTATTTCTACGTATGTGTGCTGGGCTTACCAGATGCCTCAGTGGTAAAGAATCTGTCTGCCAATACAGGAGACTCAGGAGACTTGGGTTCAATCCCTGGGTTGGGAAGATCCCTTGCAAGAGGAAATGGCAACCGAATCCAGTATTCTTGCTGAGGAAATCCCATGGACAGAGAAGCCTGGCAGGCTATAGTCCATGGGGTAGCAAAGAGTAGACATCACTGAAGCAACTGGACATGAACACGCGTATATATGTATAGTGAAAGTGAAGTCGCTCAGTCGTGTCCGACTCTTTGCGACCCTGTGGACTGTAGCCCACTAGGCTCCCCTGTCCATGGGATTCTCCAGGCAAGAGTACTGGAGTGGGGTGCCATTGCCTTCTCCAAGGGATCTTGCCAACCCATGGATCGAACTCAGGTCTCCCGCACTGCAGGCAGACGCTTTAACCTCTGAGCCACCAGGGAAAAACATATACATGCAATACATATATGTATATATATATATATATANCACTCAAAAACTTAAAAAAATATTTAAGTGTATTCTGTATTTGATAGTAGTTTCACAACTTAAATAGTGTAAATTTCCTCTCTCAAAGCAAAAGAAAGAAATGGAATACTTCAAAGTCCATGGATTTGTTTTTCTTTCTACTGAACGGTTGTAAAAAATACAAAGGAAGCTGAAGAGTAGATTCAGTAAAAAGAAAAATATGATTATAATGTGCTTATTACTAGTATCTTTTTAAAATGCATATTTAAAAAAGAGCAAAGACTTCCATAAGGAGGAAGAATTCTCAATTTACTTTGAAATGACTGTTCTTAGCTTGTTCTGTAATTCTTTTCATCTCTGTCAGCCAAATGAGAAATAGAATATCCTTAAAGATGAGCCAGAGAAGAGTAAGAAAAATCATTTTCATTATTAAGTCAGAACCAACATATCTTCTTTTGGAGGTAGTTTAATCCACTGAATATGTCTCTTACAATGTCTTATTTCTCAAAAGTGATAGCATCTTCTTTTTCATTCCTTAAATGATCTTTTATACACTTTCCCCTTTAATCATTTATGAATGCTTGCCACCCAATATCCATTATGGAAAAGCACTAGTTAAAATTAATTCACCACCTTTGATTAGAGAGTACATAAAGTATGAATGTCTTCTTTAAAATTGCCTTACTTTGTTCCAACATGTCTGCATCAATAGGAAAGTAGGCAAGCAAATCTCTATAACTGAAATTTTATACTACGCAAACCAGTGCTTTCTTTCCATCCAATTAGGAAGGATAAAATTTAGAATAAAGATCTTCCATTCACCAAACCATAGCTCAATCTGCATTTATGAAAGTAAGTGATCCTATAAATTTAAGTCTGAATTTGGCAATAAGGAGCTCATGATCTTAGAGATACCAAGGGAACATTTCATGCAAAGATGGGCTTGATAAAGGACAGAAATGGTATGGACCTAACAGAAGCAGAAGATATTAAGAAGAGGTGGCAAGAATACACAGAAGAACTGTACAAAAAAGATCTTCAGACCAGATAATCATGATGGTGTGATCACTCACCTAGAGCCAGACATCCTGGAATGTGAAGTCAAGTGGGCCTTAGAAAGCATCACTACGAACAAAGCTAGTGGAGGTGATGGAATTCCAGTTGAGCTATAACAGAAGCAGAAGATATTAAGAAGAGGTGGCAAGAATACACAGAAGAACTGTACAAAAAAGATCTTCAGACACAGATAATCATGATGGTGTGATCACTCACCTAGAGCCAGACATCCTGGAATGTGAAGTCAAGTGGGCCTTAGAAAGCATCACTACGAACAAAGCTAGTGGAGATGATGGAATTCCAGTTGAGCAATTTCAAATTCTGAAAGATGATGCTGTGAAAGTGCTGTACTCAATATGCCAGCAAATTTGGACAACTCAGCAGTGGCCACAGGACTGGAAAAGGTCAGTTTTCATTCCAATCCCAAAGAAAGGCAATGCCAAATAATGCTCAAACTACCGCACAATTGCACTCCTCACACACTAGTAAAGTAGGCTTCAGCAATACGTGAACCGTGAACTTCCAGATGTTCAAGCTAGTTTTAGAAAAGGCAGAGGAACCAGAGATGAAATTGCCAACATCCATTGGATCAGGGAAAAAGCAAGAGAGTTCCAGAAAAACATCTATTTCTGCTTTATTGACTATGCCAAAACCTTTGACTGTGTGGATCACAATAAACTGTGGAAAATTCTGAGAGAGATGGGAATACCAGACCATCTGACCTGCCTCTTGAGAAACCTATATGCAGGTCAGGAAGCAACAGTTTGAACTGGACATGGAACAACAGACTGGTTCCAAATAGGAAAAGGAGTACGTCAAGACTGTATATTGTCACCCTGCTTATTTAACTTCTATGTAGAGTACATCATGAGAAACGCTGGGCTGGAAGAAGCACAAGCTGGAATCAAGATTGCCGGGAGAAATATCAATCACCTCAGATATGCAGATGACACCACTCTTATGGCAGAAAGTGAAGAGGAACTCAAAAGCCTCTTGATGAAAGTGAAAGAGGAGAGTGAAAAAATTAGCTTAAAGCTCAACATTCAGAAAACGAAGATCATGGCATCCAGTCCCATCACTTCATGGGAAATAGATGGGGAAACAGTGTCAGACTTTATTTTTTGGGCTCCAAGATCACTGCAGATGGTGACTGCAGCCATGAAATTAAAAGACACTTACTCCTTGGAAGAAAAGTTATCACCAACCTAGACAGCATATTGAAAAGCAGAGACATTACTTTGCCAACAAAGATCGGTCTAGTCATGGCTATGGTTTTTCCAGTGATCATGTATGGATGTGAGAGTTGGACTGTGAAGAAATCTGAGCACCAAAGAATTGATGCTTTTGAACTGTGGTGTTGGAGAAGACTCTTGAGAGTCCCTTGGACTGCAAGGAGATCCAACCAGTCCATCCTAAAGGAGATTAGCCCTGGGTGTTCTTTGGAAAGAATGATGCTAAAGCTGAAACTCCAGTACTTTGGCCACCTCATGTGAAGAGCTGACTCATTGGAAAAGACTCTGATGCTGGGAGTATTGGGGGCAGGAGGAAAAGAGGACGACAGAGGATGAGATGGCTGGATGGCATCATCGACTCAATAGATGTGAGTCTGAGTGAACTCCGGGAGATGGTGATGGACAGAAAGGCCTGGCGTGCTGCGATTCATGGGGTCGCAAAGAGTCAGACAAGACTGAGTGACTGAACCGAACTGAACTAATCCTATAAATTATTTGTAAATACTTACTAGGGATAATAATACCCCTTCAAAATAGCACCATCAGTGTGCTCTACTTAATATAGAGAATGAAGATAAAATTCGAGTGGACAGAAACTTGGGATCTGGGGGAACTCAAGTTAGGATTCCATGGGCCAATTTTAGTAGCTGTGTGTGTTTTAGTACAAAGAAATCAGACACTCTGAGTTCTCCTGGTCATTTGTAGTCCCTGATGTTCACAATGATATCCTTTTTGAGTTATCTTTCTTCTAAAATCTGCAAATAATACTTGAATTATTTGTAGGAGCTCTCTCAAGTTCTCTCTCTTCTTGTTCAAACTGATAAACTCAGTTGTTCCTTGAAACTCCCTTGCCCATCAACCCCAAAACTCTTAAAACCATCACGCCACTTTATATGAACTGGTAGTTGAATTTTGTCTTCCCATCAGGTAGGATCTGAGTCTCACAGTCTCCCCAGCAGTGACCAGTAACCCAAGGCAAGTATTTCTATGTGTGTGACACATATTCTATTTCTCAATAAGAATAGGAGTGGGGTGGGGGAGAGGACCCAAACATGTGGATGACAGTGCCCCCAAAGTTTAACTTAAAATTACTGAAACTTAAATTTCAGTAATCTGAAATGTTAGTGCAACTATGTTTTTAATTCCTGTTATGTTGTTTCTTACTCCACTACTATGTCAGTTATATTTTGTTATCTGTAGTCCTTAGCAAGGGTTTCCCAGGCAGCTCAGTGATAAAGAATCCACCCACCAATGCAGGAGATGTGGGTTCGATCCCTGCATTGGGAAGGTCCCCTGGAAAAATAGCAACCCACTCCAGTTTTCTTGCCTGGAGAACCGCATGGACAGAGTCTGGCAGGCTTCAGTCCGTGGGGTTGCAAAAGTGTTGGACCCAACAGGAAAACAACAGCAACCACAGTCCTTAGCAACCTAAACAGTTGTTCTTGGTCCTTGTTCATTTTAAGTTCCAAGGCTCACAGGTGTTCCTCTGGGGATAGATGAAATTATCTGTTGATCCCCTATTGCAATCCTCTGATCTCTTAATTTTCTTGCTAGATGTCCACAATCAAAGTAGACCGCAGTGACATGCAAAATCATTACATTCATAACTTTTTTTCTGATACTGCTTTAAGGCTTCTGTTGCTGGGTAAGAGTTACAGTTTATTCCAGACCAGATTCTGCTTCATTGTCAGAATCTTTCGATTTTCCAAGGAGATCTTTAGTAGTAACAAATTCTCTGTTAACTGTGCAACTCATTTCCTAATCATGCTGTGGTAACTGAGTCTTAAGGTCTGTGCTAACTGATAGCCCCACAGGAAATATTTCATTGTGTGTTGAATATTTCCCTGAAGAGAAGAGAAGAGAATGGGAAAAAAAGAATTTGCATGTATAAACTTTTAGGTGTGTGGATGAAAAATTCAATAATCTACTTACAACACATATTAACTTAGTTAAACCCATTTTGAATCCAGTGTTATACAGGGTGTTGGAAAAACTGCTTTTCTGATTCTATTTCTTAAATAATTTTATTTAAAAACATCATATATATATATATATGGCAGGAACATCTTTATTATTTTAGAATCTTGATTATTCTAGAGTACACTTTTCAAGTTGCTTGAAATAAAGCATATTTGGAATGTGTATTTGATGTTTTGGCTAGAATTTTCATCCCAAATGATCAGTGCCTGTTTCTTTAAACTTAGGACACTTATGTCATTCCCTAGTCCAGTGGGTATTCCACAATCACAACCCAATAACTTCCAGATTCCTTGTTAAGCAATATTTACAACAGCATTTAATGTCCTTGGTTTTTAGTCTTATCCTAAGAAATAGCCCTTAATCTGTGTTAAATGTCTCATTACTGTTTCTTTCCTCTTCTCCTTTCTCCTTCTCTTCTTGGCTTTTTTTTTCTTCTTCTTCTTCTTTAACATTATCTTCCCCTCCTCCTCTTTTTCTCTTATTTCTTCTTTAATTAATGATATCAGGAGATCTCACAGGTGTCTGAAACTATCCTTGAAAGTGAAAGTCACTCAGCCGTGTTCTATTCTTTGTAACCCATGGATGGTAGCCTGGCAGATTCCTCTGTCCATGGGATTTCCCAGGCAAAAATACTGAAGTGGGTAGCCATTCCCTTCTACAGGGGATCTGCCCAACCCAGGGATAAAACCCGGATTTCCTTCATTGCATGCAATTCTTTACCATCTGAACCATCAGGGAAGACCAAGACTAACATTAGTTGAAGGCAATTAATAATGTGTTTACTCCAAAGAGCAAAAAGTTAAAAGTTAAATCAATGCAAGAGCATTCTTCAGTAAGAAAGGAGTAAAGCTCTCTTTACTGAGAGTTACAGGGTCTCTCACTGAATAGATGAGCATATATTATAGTTACCATATATCAAGTAAATCTGGGGACAAATTCATATGGTATAGCTAGCTGGTCAGTGAACTCATTGTTGTCAATCAAGGGGCTGCCTGACTGACTGATTGAAACTATTATCTGGGGAAATATTCAGCAGATTATTGAATATTATTATTAATCATCCAGATTCTTGGATCTTACCTGACATTTAATGAATCTGCTGCTGCTGCTAAGCTAAGTCGCTTCAGTCGTGTCCAACTCTGTGTGACTCCATAGATGGCAGCCCACCAGGCTCCCCCGTCCCTGGGATTCTCCAGGCAAGAACACTGGAGTGGGTTGTCATTTCCTTCTCCAACAATGATTCTGAATCATATATAAATATGTACCTAACATGCACCCCACTCCAGTACTCTTGCCTGGAAAATCCCATGGATGGAGGAGCCTGGTAGGCTGCAGTCCATGGGGTCGCTAGGAGTCAGACACGACTGAGTGACTTCACTTTCATTTTCACTTTCATTCATTGGAGAAGGAAATGGCAACCCAATCCAGGGTTCTTGCCTGGAGAAATCACAGGGACGGGGGAGGCTGGTGGGCTGCCATTCTTGGGGTCGCACAGAGTTGGACACAACTGAAGCGACTTAGCAGCAGCAACAGCAACACATCCTTCTCAGATACTTTGGATGCTCAGCCAGGGTTGTGAACCAGTGATTGAGATTATAATGGAGCATCCTCTCTATACAGAGGTTCGTGTTTTTTTTTTTTTTTTTTTTTTTTTTCTCTTTCCCAGTGTATCTTGGTGGTGGTGGTTTAGTCGCTAAACTGTGTCTGACTCTTGTAACCCTATGGACAATAGCCTACCAGGGTTCTCTGTCCATGGACTTTTCTTCCAGGCAAGAATACTGAAGTGGATGCCATTTCCTTCTCCAGGGGATCTTCCCATCTCAGGGATCAAATGTGGGTCTATTGAATTGTGGGTGGATTTTTCAGTGACTGAACCACCAGGGAAGCCCTGGGCAGTTGTGAAATTTCAGCCTTCCCAAAATCTTTCCTGATAATAGCAAAGTCAACCTTCTGTTTCAAATAAATTATAAATCGCTGAACATAAAGCATAGAACCTTTGCTCCAAGCAGATATCTCAGTATATTAGATATTTATTGTGGTATAACAAAAATAATTTCCAAACTTGGCAGCTGAAAGCCACAAACAGTTATTATCTCACCTTTTTTTTTTTTTTTGTGAGTCAGTAGTCTTAGAAAATCTTATGAGGTTGCCGTCAAAGAGTGAGACAGGAACATAGTGACTCCAAACTCAGCTTATGCGCTAACACACATGGTCCTTGCCAACTCTTGGTTCTCTGTAACTGAAGCTCTACCAGCTGTCTCTGGCATATGGTTTCCTCCAAAGAAGGCAAGAGGATGTGCTTCAAATTGCAGCAGTCTTTTTTATAACCTAATCTCAGAAGAGATATCTCATCACCTTGACATAGTCCAATTGTTGGAAGAAATTCACTAAATCCAGCTCATACTAAGAGGAGGGGATCATCCATGGGTGTGGGTACCAGGGGATGGGGATCTCTGAGGGTATCTTAGAGGCTGGTCCCCTCCCCATGTGTCACCCAGGGTTCTGGTGGGCCCAAATAGCCAAGATATTTATACCAAAATTAATTCCTCAAAGTTATTCCAGGATCAGATGAAAGCCTGTGCAATTGAGAGTTCTAAAGCAAACTTTCTATTTCCACCAAAATGATGAGTCCAAAGAGTACCCTTCTATATTTATATAAAAGTCACAGTGGTGTTTAAAATATGCATATGTGCCCTATTACCAAAGTTCTAAGAGTGAAATTAAGTTGTTTGTAGATGTATTTTCATTTCAGCTTTCCTAGTAAATTTTACTTATAATCGCTAATGTGGTTGTCAGTTACAGTTTGGCTAATTCCACAGTGTGCCATGGTAAATGTAGTACTTATTGTTTTTGGCATATGTTTCTGCACTCAACATAATAGTGTTCTAAATCAAATATAATTGTTTGGGGTTAGTCTCTGCTTCATTAGTGTGGGTTAGCTTTGTCTCCCAAGCTGGAATAAAAATTATCTGAGAATAAGGAATAGATCTTACTCATTTTTTTAGAACTTTCTTTCTTTCAGCTGTTAACAGTGAACCAGATTTTTAAATTTCTTAAATAATTTAAAAATTGTATTTATTTATTTTTGACTGTGCTGGATTTTCATTGCTGCATGGAATTTTCTCTATTTTCAGCAAATGGGGCTACTCTCTAGTTTCAGCGAGTGGGGCCACTCTGTAGTTTCAGTGGTCAGGCTTCTCATTGAGGTGACTTCTCTTGTTGAGGAGCGCAGGCTCTAGGGTGCATGGGCTTCAGCAATTGTGGATCACAGGCTCTAAAACACATGCTCAATAGTTGTGATGCACTGCCTCAGTCCAGTGCTTGTGCGGCTTCCAGGACCAGAGATCAGTCACATGTCTCCTGCATTGGCAGTAGGATTCTTTACCACAGAGCTACCAGGGAAGCCCTTTAACTTTGTTTAATGAAACAATATGATGTCTATCACTAAACACGGACACAAGGACACAAAAAGTAGGAGATGACTTTAAGATACTTTAAGAGATAGGAGGCCCACTGTTATTTTGGGGAATAAGAATGAGAATTTTGGGAATTTTGAGAAAATCTTCAGTTCAGTTCAGTTCAGTCACTCAGTCTTGTTCAACTCTTTGCAACTCCATGAATTGCAGCACACCAGGCCTCCCTGTCCAATATCAACTCCCAGAGTTCACTCACACTCACGGCCATCAAGGCGGTGATGCCATCCAGCCATCTCATCCTCTGTCGTCCCCTTCTCCTCCTGCTCCCAATCCCTCCCAGCATCAGGGTCTTTTCCAATGAGTCAACTCTTCACATGAGGTGGCCAAAGTATTGGAGTTTCAGCTTTAGCATCAGTCCTTCCAATGAACACCCAGGACTGATCTCCTTTACCAGGAGGACTGGTTGGACCTCTCTGCAGTCCAAGGGACTCTCAAGAGTCTTCTCCAATACCACAGTTCAAAAGCATCAATTCTTCAGCACTCATCTTTCTTCAGTCTAACTCTCACATCCATACATGACCACTGGAAAAGCCATAGCCTTGATTAGACAGGCCTTTGTTGACAAAGTAATGTCTGTGCTTTTGAATATGGTATCTAGGTTGGTCATAACTTTCTTTCCAAGGAGTAAGCATCTTTTAATTTCATGGCTGCAATGTTAATGCCTAGCATATCTCCATTTCTAACCAAGATAAACCAATTTATAGTCTATCAACTCTCCCAATGCAAAAAAAACCTAAGTATCTATTTTTAAATATACAGAAACATCATCTCTTTAGGGAAGCCCAGAAATATTAAAGAGCTGTCCCAAATCCAAAACTTGAATAAAGAAAAACCAGAAGAGAAGATCCGATTTGATAAGCACACCATTCTGTGCTGCTTTTCCTCCCAAGACATTTGCTGAATTACCAGTTATCCATCTCTGTGTAATAATCCCCTCCCCCAAAGCATAATTGCCTAAAATAACATCAGTCATGTGTGGCCCAGGAATCTTCAGTCTGCTCTCTGGTGTCAGCTGTGAGGCTGTGACTGGGGGCAGGGAATCTACTTTCAAGGGGACACACCCACATGGCTGTCAAGTTGGCATTTGTCTTGTGACCTGATCCACAATTGCATGGGATGGGGGAGGATCCCATTACTGCTCCATAGGGTCTCACTAGCCCAGCTGCTTGGGCCTCCTCACAGCATGGCAGCTGATTCCAGGAGCAAACAGTGGGGCATGTGGCATCTCCACACCCAAGAATAACTGCCGTTTCATCCGCACAAGTTCTGCTTGCCCATGTCTGCAGGGGATGCCAGTCTGCTCAATCCTCAGTGGCGCATTCTCTGCCCAAAACAACAGCAAAGGCAAAGTCTGCCTCTAAAACGGGGACCTCCAGGCTGGACGCCTCCACCAACGACAGAGTGTGCGGCTTCGGCCTCTTACTTTGCTCTCTGTCTCCTTATTGGAGGACACACCTTCAGCCTCAGCAGGGGACTTAGAAGGAAGGGCTTCAAAGGTGGGAGAATGAGAGGTGAAGAGGAAGAAGGAGAGGCCTCAAGAAAAGCGGGGGCATTGGATGGTTCAAAAGCCCATCTGGGTGAAATTATTTAGTTTATGACTGCTTTTTTAAAACTTTTGATTTGTGTGTGACTTTTAATCTCTTTGTGTGTGTTTTCAATTTTTAGATTAAACTGTATGATCTGGAGGAAAACATTATACTTTCTGGGAATCAGGAAATAAGGACTTAGACTGTAGGCTTTTGGGGATAACTAATTCTTGATGAAGAAAAATGTGTAATTTTGTTGTGCTTGTTTGGGGACTTTCAACCACCTGAAATGGACACTGTAAATGAGTGTGTTGTAGGGTCCTCCCTGGTGGTCCCGTGATTAAGAACCTGCCTTGCAATGCAGGAAACAGGGGTTTAGTCCTTGGTTCAGGAACTAAGATCCCACAGGCCGCAGGGCAACTAAGCCCTTACGCTGCAACTACTGAGTCCACATGCTCCGGAGTCTACGGCCACAGCTAGAGGGCCCGTGAGCTACAGTTATTGAACCCTGTACACTCCGGAGCCCTCATGCTACAACTAGAGAGTCCATGTACCTCAAGGAAAGATCACACATGTCTCAAGGCTTGACACAGCCAAATAAATAAGTAAAATGATTAAAAAAAAATTTTTTTTTTAATGAGTGTGTTGTAGGAAATTCCCTGGCAGTCCAGTGGTTAGGACTCTATGCTCCCACTGCAGACGGCCTGGCTTCAAGCCTCAGTCATAGAGCTAAGCTCCCACAAGCCATGTGGCAGGCCCAAAGGATAACAAAATAATAAAAGAATGTGTTGTATTGTATGCAAACTGTACCTTGGTAGATTTCATTTAAATGGGCATAGGGAAGCTATAGACAGCAAGGTCCAGATAGACTCCTCTGAGAGGTAGAATGAGGACCCTGTCCTCTGTGAAGGAGGGTACAAAGGAGCCAGACCCAAGCAGAAGCTCCAGGAAGAGGACAAGAAGAGCAAAGGGTGGGCAGAAGCTGGATGTTTGTTCCAGAAACAGAGTTGAGGGTATGCATGGTGACTGTTTAACCAAATATCAACAAGACCATTTATGAAGCAGGTTTGAAGACATAATTTCAAAGTAGTCAAACAGAGAGAGTGTTTGATGATGTTTTTGTGTTTATTTTTACTTCTAATAAGATGTCATTTGCTTGGAGGAAGGCATGTAAGGATGTTTGCTGAAGTTACAGGTGGAGAAGCCTGCATCACAGAAGCAGGGTGGGCTTTCTGGTATTTGTCATTTGCCAAGAATTCCCCCAGGACAACTTTTGCTTGACAATTGCTCTTGAAAACAACTGAAGCATGGTAACTATATTTAAGATCATGGGCTTTGTTTGCGTCTGAGATAGTAGTTGCTTGTTAAACAAGCCCAGGATGCTTTGGGAACATTATAGAGTAATAAGATGCTAAAGTTCACTTTCTCAACTCAGTGGTTGTGGTTCACATCTCTGTTATGGCAACTCAAAGCTTAACGTTTACTTTCATTTTCTCAAAGCAGATTTTATTTCTTCCATTCCAATACAGCAAGTCTCCTATATATGTACAAGTTCTTTACAGAGAGTTCATTTGTAAATCCAATTTGTTCATAAGTCCAACAAAGTTAACTTAAGTATCCAACTAACTCAATCTGCTATACAGTACTATACTTGTAATAGGTTTTAAATACTTTTCCCAAAAATAATAAACAAATAAAATGTAAAGAAAATATATTTTAATTTTACAGTACATGGCCTTGTGAAGTATAGAACAACAGCTGGCATACAGGGGCTGGCATGGAGTGAACAGGCAAGAAGAGTTATTGATGGAGGAGGCGAGGAGGTGGAGATGGTTGAGCTGAAGGATCGTCAGCAATAGGAGATGGAGGGCAAGCCGCAATTTCACTCATGCCTGACACTGATGGAACACATGTTTGCATCTTTAAAGGTTTGCAATTTGAAGGTTCGTATGTAGGAGATTTACTGTACCTGAAATTTACATGAGACTGGTACGTAATTCTTGTTTTAAACCAAGCTAAGCCTTGTTTCTTTCCACAGTTTAGTTATCTAGCTTGACTCCTACAGGAAACCAAGCTCCACTGTCATGATAGATTGAGCATCTGTGTATAGTACAGCAAAGATGGATGTAATTACAGGATTTGCTAAGTTTGGTGGAAAGAAAGTGGATTGAAAAACTGCCATACTCATGTATGGGGGAAAAAAATGCAGCATCTACTCATGATCTATTAAAGGTTTAAAAATAGGTCAGGCATGCAGGGAATTTGAACACTGACTAGATATTTGATGATATTAAGGGCATATTTTTATTGTATTTTAGAATAATAATGGCATCATGATCATTTTTTAAAAGCAGTCACAGGTTTTTACTACACATAAGGAAATGTCTGTGAATTATATGCTTTTAAAAAAGACACCCAACAAATCAAAGAAACAAAAAAACTCAGAAGGGATTTTTCAACCCTTACAAAAATTTGCAAGTATGTTTTCTTTCCAAATTTTGTTTTGTTTGTTAATTTTTCCTGGTAGGAGCATGCTGACCTGACCAGCCTGCTATTTGAAATTAAACTCAGTATTTCTACAACCATGGAGGGAGGTCATAGGCATTATGCTTTATTCCTAAACTCTTGAACATCTCGGCACAAATGTTCCAGTCTTTAGATCTTTGGCTACAGTTGTCCTCTGAATCTATGATGATGAACCTTTTATAGCTAGTTTTGAATCTCATATACAACAGAAGCTTCTAAATGAGCTATTTGGCCACAATGAGAAATCTTTATTGAAAAAGGAACTCTGCATGGAATAATTAAATAGACCTAAGTACAAGGTTCTGTGCCACGTGAAATTGCAAATAGCCCTGACAAAGTAATTTATGCTCATTTATGACACAGCAGCTCATTATGGCTTTGATTTTCATCCTCTTCCTTAGTCAAGCTCGTCTGTTTCTCTGATAGAAATTATTTTTCTTTTAATTTTCAGTCATGCGCCCCTGGACCTACAAGGGGAAAGATGAGAAGCTTCTGAAATAAATGGGAGCCACCAGCACTGGAGTGCCAGAACAGGGAGGGGTACAAGTAGATGGAGAAAGCTCTAAAGGCATTCCTCACTCTCAGGTTGTCTTTGCCAAGTTAGAATGTTTCCAGAATTTCCAAAATCAATCAATACTTCATAAAAAGCCAGAAATTGAGCATTTTATATAAAATTGCTTTATTTTCCTATGTTGGATACTGATGAAGCATTTTCCTACATTCTGTGCACCAGACACAATGTGTTTGCAGGAGGCATGTGGCAGGCTGGCCATCAGTTACTAACCTTTGTTCTGAAAGAATAGCCTGATGCCCATGGATTCCGTCCTCATTTTCATCAGAATGTTCACACACAAATGAACATCAAGATGTAGCTTACACTGTATTCACCAAATAGGAAAATGAAAATTTGGTGCAATAAATGAAATTTGGGGGAGTAAATACAATTATCAGAATGCTGAATAGAGTCTCCTGTGTTATCCAGTAGGCCCTTGTTGAATATCTATTTTGTGGATATATATTTGTGTGTATATATTAATCCCAAACTCCTAATTTATCCCACAGGGATATCTACTCAATATTCTGTAATAATTTATATGGGAAAATAATCTTAAAAAGGATGGATATATAGATATAGATAGATATAATATGTGTGTGTATCACTGAATCTCATTGCTAGACACCTGAACTAACACAACATTATAAATCAAATATACTCTCTGCTGTGCTTACTAGCTCAGTGGTGTCTGACTCTTTGTGACCCCATGGACTACAACCTGCCAGGCTCCTCTGTCCGTGGGGATTCTCCAGGCAATACTGGAGTGGATTGTCATGTCCACCTCCAGGGGATTTTCCAAACCCAAGGACTGAACCCAGGTCTCCCACATTGCAGGCAGATTTTATACCGACTGAACCACCAGAGAAGCCCAAGAATACTGGAGTGGGCAGCCTATCTCTTCTCCAGGGGATCTTCCTGAATTGAACCAGAGTCTCCTGCATTGCAGGTGGATTCTTCACCAGCTGAGCTACCAGGGAAGTCCAACCATACTCTAATATAAAGTAAAAATTAAGTTAAAAAACAAGAGTATCAATAGTGGGGTTAGGAGCACAGAATTTGGAATGAGCAAGCTTCAGATGTATTCTGGCTTCCATGACTGCCTCGGTTATTGAATTTACCTCCTGTGTAAGCATCAGTATTTTGTCTGCAAGAAAGGAACAACACACACGGGCTTTTATGAGGATCTCATCAATACTGCAGGTTCCATCCTTAGGATATGAGCCAAACCCAGTGAGGTCCAATATAAATGACATTTGTTCCCAGGGTTCAGTAGTAGCAGCCAAAACCCTTAATTCGGTTCAAGAACACATCCTTTGTTTCACTGAGACTGGACTGTGAGGTAAACTACTTTTGATAGAAAATTAGGCTGTGTTTATTGCTCAGTGCTTTGAGCCTCTGCAGAGTGCAATGGAACACAGGCCCAAGTGGCCTTGTGTTTTATGTAAACGTGATATGCATTGCTCTGTGGCTTCTTGAAGGGATGCATGTGTTTTGTGGGATTTTCATGCTTCCTGGCAAATTACAACTGCAGAGCCCTTTATAGTTTCAGGACTGGTGGGAACTGTCTCATTTAGGAAAATACATGATGATGGGGGCCCCTTCTGTCTGTCTGCCGGATTTTATAGCCTTGCATCCACTGTCTGTTTTCTCCATCCACAGCATTCATTGTAACTAAGATCTCAGCCACGCCGGGAGGAAAATGAACCAGTGGGAATGAGGTAGTGATAATTTTTCCCCCTGAGTTTTTTCATTCTCTTTATCATATTTCACCTTTTTTATTTACTTCGAATATTATTTTGGTGCACTTCTTTCTAAAACCCTTTCATAGGTATAACTATGGAATTCTTAGTTTCGTGACTGGAGATTGACACAAATATTTTTGGTCACTGGTTCTTCAAGGAAATAGCTCATACTTTTACTTCCCTCGTTGTAACTGGCAGCCTTATCATGTCTGGAATATTGGCAGGGAGAGCTTGTTTGGAGACATTTTAACTGGTTTAATGGGTTCTTCCTGATTTATAGTTTTTAAATGTTCAATTTGTTTAGAAGGATGGACACACGAATGCTGAGAATACTTATTGCAGGAAAAGAAAGAATGCTTTGCATTTTTTTACTTCATCATTTTTAAAGTAAATTTCAAATTGTTTGGAAATTATTTATGAGAGGCACTCACTTCTTTTATAAAAGAAAAAAACATTAAAATACTGGATAAATTGTATATATGTTGTCTCAATTAGTGACACACAGAGATGAGAGCTTTGAGTTACTTCTAAGTATTTACAAAGTGCTAGCCAAGCAGATACTTGCTGGTTTTCCTGTGGTAAACAGACAAGATTTAGAATGATTTCATGTTAAAGCTAAAAAGAAATTATAGATTATATGAAACCTCATCCAGTTTGGGCTTCCCAGGTAGCTCAGTAGTAAAGAATCCACCTGCCAATAAGAGAGACCCGGGTTTGATCTCTGGTTTGGGAAGATCCCCTGATGAAAGAAATGGTACTCACTCCAGTATTCTTGTCTGGGAAATCCTGTGGACAGAGAAACCTGGCAAGCTACAGTCCATGGAGTCACAAAAGAGTCAGACATGACTTACCGACTAAAACAAAATATCCAATTTGGTCCCATGTTTCCATGATTTAGTTCAGTGTTTTTCAAGTGGGAGCAACGTCTTTCCCAGGAGACACTCAGCAATGCGTGAAGATCATTTAGTTTGTCACAATTAAGAGCTGCTACTGGCGTCTAGTGGGTAGAGGCCAAGGATGCTGCTAAGCATCCTACAAGGGGCAGGACAGCCGCCACAATAAAGAATTGTCAGGCCTGTCATGTCGATGCAACGAAGACTGAGAAACCCTCATCTAGGTAAAAGCATCATAAACAAATGGATACTGAATCCTTTTGCTTTGCTGATGGTCCGATGCAGTTACTATGGAGACCAAGTGATGCATGCATGCACTTTCAGTGGCTGTGCAGAAGTTTCAAGGTCAGGGTGAGGGAAAAAGACAGACAGTGATTGAAGCTGCAGAGGTACCATTAGCAAGCAGGATTCTGCAGGTACCGAGCCATCCACCACGCTTAGAGATTGCACCGGGAGCGCCCCCTTCCGGAGCAGAGGAACTTCCAGGTAGACCTGAAAATTACCCTCAGGGGACCACCTCTTGTCTCTTCTGACCCATACTCAGAGAGGTCCCTACCACGAGAGAGTTGACAGCAAGAACTCTGAGAGATCTTTCAAAGCAGAGGCATTTCAAAGTATTTAAGAGTATAGGCTGGGTGGAAAGGTGGTTTGGAAATTCAGAAAGATCTAGAGAGTTTCCTAATTTGATCTTGGATCCATGGTGATATTTCTTCTTGTGGTAAATTTGACATTGAAGCAATCATCTTGAATGTTTTTATTCCCTTCTGGTTTCAATTTTCTTCCATTTGACTTTATTGCTACCTTTCAGCAAATATTTTTTAAAACTTGATATTGATTTTCTCACCAGTGAGAATGGAAAACTGTGGCTATTTTCCTGGACCAGTTTAGTGCTAGAATGGACAACTGCAGAAGGGCTTTCCAGGTGGTGCTAGTGGTCAAGAACCTACTCGTCAGCGCAGGGGACATAAGAGATGTAATTCGATCCCTGGGTCAGGAAATCCCCCAGAGGAGAGTATGGCAACCCGTTTCAGTATTCTCGTTTGCAGAATCCTCTGGCCAGAGGAGCCTGACGGGCTACAGTCCATAGGGTCGTAGAGTCGGGCACGACTGAGGTACCTTAACATGCACACACAGAGCGATAGAGGCGTGTCTGTTCAAGGAGAAAGCTCCAGCTTCTCCAAAGATGATCCATTTCAGTTTATTCCTATTCACTCTCTCTCTGTCTCCTCTTTTTTAACACTTTATCACTCTCTATCTGAAAGTTAATATCAGGGTCTTTTTTAGCTATAATTGAATATTAGCTAATGAACTAACAGGCTAACACCTATACGGAAAGTCTTTAGTTATCAAAACTCAAGTTGGCATACTCTAAGTAATTTTATACATTTCTTTTTAAGGCTTTAACATCTTATATCACCAAAAAAGTCATCCAGGGTTAGTATCCAAATCAAGAGGCACGTTTTGTTTCAAAGGACATTGATCAATTACATCAGAAGCATGAATAATGTATTTACACTTTGAATCCATATTTCACTTGTAAAAATGTATCCTAAAAAAATAATTTCAATGATGTCACTGTTGTTTTTGTCTGCTCAGGAAACATTATTATTACTTCTGCTACTGGCACCCCAAATTTCCTGGGGGATGCCCACCCCGACTTCCCCACCATCTAACCATGTATTTCAGTGGAACTGAAGACTTCCTCAACTCAGAGAGAGCAGCCTGAGACTCAGGTCTAAGAAATTAGTATATTTTATTCTTTTGCTTCCATGATCTGTTCAACTGGAAACTTGACCCAGTCCAGTCCTAGGCCAGGCATGAACCCAAAACATTAATGGGACTAAGGAAATTAGTTGTCTTTCAAGCAAACTTATTTCTAGAAGGAAATAAAGCTAGAAAAACAGGGTCACCATGGGGAAAAAGTCTAAGAATATGTCCACCACAAAAAATAGAAAACCTTGGGGTATAAACCTATGTTAGACTCCTTTGTCAGCCCTAAATTAAGGTGGAAACACATACTGTCTGTGGAAGCTACAGTTCCAGTAGGAATTTAGCCATGCTATCAGTAATTGTGGTTTGAAATCACAGGATATTTTATGCTAATACTCTCTAATATGTTCAAATAAATTCCTATTTTTCATAGTCTTCTGTTCCACCCAAATTGTCTTTTTTTAAAAATTGGGATATAGTTGCTTTACAATGTTGTGTTAGTTTCTACTGTACAGCAAAGTGAATCAGCTATAGGTTGCTGGTGCTCAGTCACGTCTGACTCTCTGTGCCCCATGGCCTGTAGCCCATCAGGCTCCTCTGTCCATGGGGTTCTCCAGGCAAGAATACTGGAACAGGTTGCCATCCTCCTCCAGGCGATCTTCCCAACTCAGGGATCGAACCAGCATCTCTTGTGTCTCCTGCATTGGCAGGTGGGTTGTTTACCATTGTGCCACCTGGGAAGCCATTGAATCAGCTATATATATACATATATCCCATGCTCCCCATCATACCCCTCTAGGTCATCACAGAGCACAGAGGTGAGCTCCTTGTTCTATATAGCAGTTTCCTACTTATTTCACACCTGGTAATGTATGTATGTTAATGCTACCTTCCCAACTCATCCCATCCTGCTCGCCACGTCCACATGTCCCACATGTCTGTGTCTCCTGCCCTGCAAATACGTTTCTGCCCTGCAAATATGTTCATCTGTACCATTATTTCATATATATGTGTTAATATACATGGTACATATATACAATGGACTATTACTTATCCATAAAAAGGAATGCAATTGGGTCATTTGTAGACATGTGGATGGATATAGAGTCTGTCATACAGGGTGAAGTAAGTCAGAAAGAGAAAAACAAATATTACATATTAACCCCCAAATTGCCTTTTAGGTCAGCAGTTTTATCAACACTGTAGGGAAGAGGTCAAGTGAAATGTCTTTTTCACTTCAAATGGCATTTCCCACAAACTACCCAACCATAAAGGCATTCCTCTCCCCCAGGTTTCCTTGAAAGGGCCGCTGTGGGCATTTTGCCAAAAAAAAAGTCTTTATGTTCATGGGTCTCTCCTCCAGGATTGCTAACATCTCTGAACACAGCCATCAACAACTTCTGTAATTCCAGAAGTCCTGAGGGTGCCTTACTTCCCCAGGTAGAGACCCTCTATGGGTCTGGTGATGCATCTTCTTTGTCTCATTCAGCATCCTTTTCTACCTCACCTGTGGTATGTTCTCCAGATTTGGTGATAATTTCAAGAAGTGTGGATCTGTATCATAATTTCCATATTTTTAAATAAAGAAATTCTTGCACTTTGCTTTTTTTATTTATTCCTTTTGGCTGTGCCACATGGCATGTTGGATCTTAGTTTCCTGACCAAGGATCAAACCCTTGTCCCCTGCAGTGTAAGAGTGAAGTCTCAGTCACTGAACTGCAGGGGAAGTTCCTATAATTTTCACATTTTTAAAGCACTCCAGCAGGAGATTGGTCCTGATAGGTAACCTTTAGCATTATCTCAGTGCCTCTAGAATTCTAAAGAAGATAGTCTAGACTCCCTGCCAGAAGAGTTCTGATTAGTATTCACCTCTAAGAGGCACTTGCATGAGATTTGAAAAGTGGAAAAGATGGGAAGCCATTGTTTTTGGGTGGCAGGTGCAGAAAAGCAGATGGATAATGATGGATGATGAGAATGAAGTTCCTCTATCATCTTCTGGTTTATTCCTGAGAATCAGATACTTGGGTGTTGTAGGCAGTGACATAGTGTAATTAAGCAGGACCCTGTGGGACATTCCTGGGACAGACTTGTCTCTTGTTTATAGAAAAGTTTTACCTTCTTAAGCCTTCTCCAAGGTCCAAAGAACAAATTTAATCAGAGAAGTGATAAAATGCAGAAAGAAAGGAAAATAGTCAAGGAAGACAAAATAATGATAGTTTATCCATTAAATAAAGTCTAGAAGAATATTTAGTTCCTTTTCAAGGACTACAGATAGTATTTTGAGCCATATCCTTGAGCTGTTTTGCTTGAACTAAGATCCCTCATCAGGTGGAAGAAGTTAGCTATTTGCTGATCACCAGTATGTAGTCCCCAGGCTGGTTAGAACCAGTTGACTGGTTGACTACCAATTACCTCACCACCAACCAATCAGAAGAATGTCCTTGAGCTGATTATGCATCCCACAACCCTCTCCCTCAACTGTCTTTAAAAAACGTTCCCTGAAAGCCGTCATGGAGTTCAGGTCTTTTGAGCATGAGCTGCCCATTCTCCTTGCTTGGTGCCTGTAATAAACACTGTACTTTCTGTTGATGTATGGCAAAACCAATACAATATTGTAAAGTAAAAAAAAAAAAAAATACTGTACTTTCCTTCACCACAAACTGATGTCTGTAGACTTACTTTCCTCAGCATGAGCAAGCAGCCCCCAATTTGGTTCCATAACAATAGGAACTTTATTTTCCCCATCCTTCCGACTGTTCAGTTCAGTTCAGTTCAGTAGCTCAGTCATGTGCGACTCTTTGCGACCCCATAAATCGCAGCATGCCAGGCCTCCCTGTCCATCACCAACTCCTGGAGTTCACTCAAACTCACGTCCATCGGGTCGGTGATGCCATCCAGCCATCTCATCCTCGGTCGTCCCCTTCTCCTCCTGCCTCCAGTCCCTCCCAGCATCAGAATCTTTTCCAGTGAGTCAACTGTTCGTATGAGGTGGCCAAAGTACTGGAGTTTCAGCTTTAGCATCATTCCTTCCAAGGAACACCTAGGGCTGATCTCCTTTAGAATGGACTTGTTGGATCTCCTTACAGTTCAAGGAACTCTCAAGAGTCTTCTTCAACACCACACTTCAAAAGCATCAATTCTTCAGCGCTCAGCCTTCTTCACAGTCCAATTCTCGCATCCATACATGACCACAGGAAAAACCATAATCTTGACTAGACGGATCTTTGTTGACAAAGTAATGTCTCTGCTTTTCAATATGCTACTAGGTTGGTGATAGCTTTTCTTGCAAGAAGTAAGCATCTTTTAATTTTATGGCTGCAGTCACCATTTGCAGTGATTTTGGAGCCCCCCAAAATAAAATCTGACACTGTTTCCACTATTTCCCCATCTATTTCCCATGAAGTGATAGGACCAGATGCCATGATCTTCATTTTCTGAATGTTGAGCTTTAAGCCAACTTTTTCACTCTCCTCTTTCACTTTCATCAAGAGGCTTTTGAGTTCCTCTTCAATTTCTGTCATAAGGGTGGTGTCATCTGCTTATCTGAGGTTATTGATATTTCTCCCAGCAATCTTGATTCCAGCTTGTGCTTCTTCCAGTCCAGCGTTTCTCATGATGTACTCTCTATATAAGTTAAAAAAGCAGGGTGACAATATACAGCCTTGACAGACTCCTTTTCCTATTTGGAACCAGTCTGTTGTTCCATGTCCAGTTCTAACTGTTGCTTTCTGACCTGCATATGGGTTTCTCAGGAGGCAGGTTAGGTGTCTGGTATTCTCATCTCTTTCAGGATTTTCCACAGTTTATTGTGATACACACAGTCAAAGGCTTTGGCATAATCAATAAAGCAGAAATAGATGTTTTTCTGGAACTCTCTTGCTTTTTCGATCATCCAGCAAATGTTGGCAATTTGATATTTGGTTTCTCTGCCTTTTCTAAAACCAGCTTGAACATCTGGAAGTTCATGGTTCACATATTGTTGAAGCCTGGCTTGGAGAATTTTGAGCATTACTTCAGTAGCATGTGAGATGAGTGCAATTGTGCTATAGTTTGAGCATTCTTTGGCATTGCCTTTCTTTGGGATTGGATTGAAAAATGACTTTTTCCAGTCCTGTGGCCACTGCTGAGTTTTCCACATTTGCTGGCATATTTAGTGCAGCACTTTCACAGTATCATCTTTCAGGATTTGAAACGGCTCAACTGGAATTCCATCATCTCCACTAGCTTTGTTCATGGTGATGCTTTCTAAGGTCCACTTGACTTCACATTCCAGGATGTCTGGCTTAGGTGAGTGATCACACCATCGTGATTATCTTGGTCATGAAGATCTTTTTTGTACAGTTCTTCTGTGTATTCTTGCCATCTCTTCTTAATATCTTCTGCTTCTGTTAGGTCCAGACCATTTCTGTCCTTTATCGAGCCCATCTTTGCATGAAATATTCCCTTGGTATCTCTAATTTTCTTGAAGAGATCTCTAGTCTTTCCCATTCTGTTCTTTTCCTCTATTTCTTTGCACTGATCACTGAGGAAGGCTTTCTTATTTTTTCTTGCTATTCTTTGGAACTCTACATTCAGATGCTTGTATCTTTCCTTTTCTCTTTTGCTTTTTGCCTCTCTTCTTTTCACAGCTATTTGTAAGGCCTCTCTAGACAGCCATTTTTCTTTTTTGCATTTCTTTTCCATGGGGATGGTCTTGATCCCTGTCTCCTGTACAGTGTTATGAACCTCCATCCATAGTTCATCAGGCACTCTATCAGATCTAGTCCCTTAAATCTATTTCTCACTTCCACTGTATAATCATAAGGGATTTGATTTAGGTCTTACCTAAATGGTCTAGTGGTTTTCCCTACTTTCTTCAATTTAAGTCTGAATTTGGCAACAAGGAGCTCATGATCTGAGCCACTGTCAGCTCCTGGTCTTGTTTTTGCTGACTGTATAGAGCTTCTCCATCTTTGGCTGCAAAGAATATAATCAATGTGATTTCCGTGTTGACCATCTGGTGATGTCCATGTGTAGAGTCTTCTCTTGTGTTGTTGGAAGAGGGTGTTTGCTATTACCAGTGTGTTCTCTTGGCAACATTCTATTAGCCTTTGCCCTGCTTCATTCTGCATTCCAAGGTGAAATTTGCGTGTTACTCCAAGTGTTTCTTGACTTCCTACTTTTGCATTCCAGTCCCCTATAACAAAAAGGACATCTTTTATGGGTGTTAGTTCTAAAAGGGCTTGTAGGTCTTCATAAAACCGTTCAACTTCAGCTTCTTCAGCATTATTGGTTGGGGCATAGACTTGGATTACTGAGATACTGAGGGTTTGCCTTGGAAACAAACAGAAATCATTCTGTCATTTTTGAGATTGCATCCAAGTACTGCATTTCAGACTCTTTTGTTGACCGTGATGGCTATTCCATTTCTTCTAAGGGATTCCTGCCCACAGTAGTAGCTATAATGGTCATCTGAGTTAAATTCACCCATTCCAGTCCATTTTAGTTTGCTGATTCCTAGAATGTCAACGTTCACTTTTGCCATCTCCTGTTTTACTTCTTCCAATTTGTCTTGATTCATGGACCTGACATTCCAGATTTCTATGCAATATTGCTCTTTACAGCATTGGACCTTGCTTCTGTCACCAGTCACATCCACAACTGGGAATTGTTTTTGCTTTGGCTCCATCCCTTCATTCTTTCTGGAGTTATTTCTCCACTGATCTCCAGTAGCATATTGGGCACCTACTAACCTGGGGAGTTCCTCTTTCAGTATGCTATCATTTTGCCTTTTCATACTGTTCATGGGGTTCTCAAGGCAAGAATACTGAAGTAGTTTTGTATACCTTTAATTCCCTGTGCAAGATAATTCCTCTTAAAAGCTTCGAGTGGTTCCAGATTTATTGGTTGTTTTCTGTAAACCCTATATTTTCTTTTTAATTATAATAAAATGCCTATAACCTAAAAATCATCCATCCACCTTGATCATTTTCAACTGTCCCTCAGTAGCATTAACTACATTCATATCGTTGTGCAACCAATCTCCATAACTACTTTCATCTTGCAGAATGAAAACTCTGTTCCCATTGAACATTAACTCCCTATCAGCCCTTTTCCAGACCCTGGGAAAACCTCATCTACATTTTGCTTCCCCAAATTTGATTTCTCCAGGGACCTCCTATCAGTAGAATCATACAGTATTTGGTTTTCTAACTGGCTTACCTCCCACTTAGGAAAATGTCCCAACCGATTATTTTTCAATTTGTTACATTTAATATATAGATTGTTGGCTGGAATAGAGGACATGCTTAGACTTAATAGCAGAAAACATATTCCTCTCCTAGAATTCAAATTGGATCACCCATGAAATGATTTTTACAAGAGTTTCTTAGTCCTTACTTTTTCAGTTAACATTACCCTGAGACAGAGTGTATCCAAGAGATTGTTCATAGGTGGGGTTAATCCACTGGAGAACTTTCACTGACTTTTATGCCCTGGGAGATCTCCTTTTATTGTGTGAGCAAGTATCTGAATTAGACATACTCTCATTCATGCTGAGTGTTATCTAGACATAATTTTTCTTCAAATTCTGTTACTGGCCTTTGGCTGCAGACAAATAAGTTAATTCACATCCATGTCAATAACTCAGTCACACAAAAATTGAATCAATGAATTTAATTAGGTCTCCATGTATGCTCTAATTTGGCAATGATAGCATTCCTAGTGAGGTGGTAAGATTAATCACTGGATGTCAGAAATGGAACATGCTGGTTTGTGAAGAATTTGACACAAATTCTCTGGCTGGAATGGGGACTGTCAGCCATGGGTTTTCTTGGACAACATTATGGCCAATTACCACAAGAGGAGAAGATGACAATCTGAATTTTATCACCTGGAGACTCAGAGTCAAATGCTCCAACATTCTGTATTGGCTTTGGAGGAATTAAATGCCTGTTTTGAGTAAGAAATCAGTGGCCCCTCACTTATGGGGCCATATCAAACTAAAAGTCTTCTGCACAGCCAAGGAAACCATCAACAAAGTGAAAAGATAGCCTACTTATTGGAAAGAAATATTCACAAATCATATATCTGATAAAGGTTTCAGTTCAGTCGCTCAGTCGTGTCCGACTCTTTGCCACTCCATGAATCGCAGCACACCAGGCCTCCCTGTCCACCACCATCTCCCAGAGTCCACCCAAACCCATGTCCATTGAGTCACTGATGCCATCCAACCATCTCATCCTCTGTTGTCCCTTCTCCTCCTGCCCTCAATCTTTCCCAGCATCAGGGTCTTTTCCAATGAGTCAGCTCTTCACATCAGGTGGCCAAAGTATTGGAGTTTCAGCTTCAACACCAGTCCTTCCAATGAACCCCAGGACTTATCTCCTTTAGGATGGACTGGTTGGATCTCTTTGCAGTCCAAGGGACTCTCAAGAGTCTTCTCCAATACCACAGTCCAAAAGCATAAATTCTTCGGTGCTCAGCTTTCTTTATAGTCCAACTCTCACATCCATACATGACCACTGGAAAAACCATAGCCTTGACTAGACGAACCTTTGTTGACAAAGTAATGTGTGTGCTTTTTAATATGCTGTCTTAACATTTGAAATATACAAAGAACTTGTATACCTCAACATCAAAACCAAAAAAACCTCAATTGAAAAAATGGGCAGGAGCTTCCCTAGTGGCTCAATGGTAAAGAATCCGCGTACCAGTGCAGGACACATGAATTCCATCCTTGATCCAGGAATATCCTACATGCCTCGGGGCAACTAAGCACATGAGCCACAGCTACCAAGTCTGAGCTCTAGAGCCTGGGAGCTGCAACTGCTGAATACATGTGCCCCAGAGCCCGGACTTCACAACAAAAGAAGGCCCCAAATGAGAAGCCCACACACCACAACTAGAGAGTAGCAACCACTCACCACAACTAGAGAAAAGCCCGTGTGGCAGTGAAGACCCAGCACAGCCAAAAATAAATAAATAAGCAAAAAACTGTTTTTCAAAAGTGCAGAGGATCCTCAACAGAGGATATCTATTTGGAAAGATATCTTTCCAAAGAAGATGGCCAACAGACACACGAAACCCTGTTCAACATCATCACCAGTCATCAGGAAGGAAGATAAAGTAACTTTGTTCAGTTCTGAGATTCAGAGTTGGGGGAAATGGAGCTTTACTCCTTAGACAGTCTTCTTTGACCTTGCAACATCTCTCCAGAAAGCTTTTCCCCTTTATAAAACATTAAACATGACCACTAATATTAGTACAAAGAGCATCAGTGGAGGTGCTTAGGGCAGGCAAGGGCCAGACTGAGAGACATGAGTTCCCACCTTCACAAACAGGCATCACTCCATAAAAATGCCACCTCATTTGCCCAGTGTCAAGTAGACTAGATTTCAGACCTAGAAACATTTGCCTCACAGCATCAAAATAATTGAATACTGTAATGGCTCAGCAGCCTGCTTAGAGTTATAATACCGGGATTTACATTATTCTTAGCCACGGGCACACGGTCCCCAGATATTAACAACTCCCTTCCCTTCGTCCCCCGTGAAATAACTAGAATGTCTTGTCAAGCTCCTTTGCAACAATCCTTGAAGCATGTCAGCTCCTGGCAATGAATGCACTTAGCCAGAAAAAAAATCACATCAACTAGCAAAGGAAAAACTCCTGATTGAATACAGTTTGAAATTGCCACACTCTGTAAAGCACAGAGAGGAACAGAAGCTTCACCTGCCTGCCCATCTGGTTGGTTGTTGAGTTTCCATCTGATCTGGAGGGATTCTGAGGGGCTAGTACCTGAGACGAGGCAAGGTCCTCCTTCAGAGTGGCTCTCAGAGTCCCCCAGTCTCTGCCTACCTGATGCAGATCACCGGGGCAATGACTCAACTTTCCATATGATTGCTTCTTTCAAGAGTCACAATCAGTGCAGACACAGACATAGAGAACAGACTTCTGGACCTGGTGGGGGGAGGGGAGAGTGGGAGGAAGGAGAGGGTGGCATGTATGAAGGGAATAACATGGAAACATATACATTACTATATGTAAAATACATAACCAATGGGAATATGCTGTATGACTCAAGGAACTCAAACCAGGGCTCTGTAACAACCTAGAGGGGTGGGATGGGAAGGGAGGTTCAAGGGGGAGGGGACATGGGTATACCCATGGCTGATTCATGTTGATGTTTGGCAGAAACCAACACAATATTATAAAGCAATTATCCTTCAATTAAAAATAAATGAATTTAATTATAAACAAACAAAAGACTCACAATTTCAAGTTCCAAAGCCACCAGAGAAGTGACACAGATAGATGAAGTGGTCAGCTGGGGACCTGAGTTAACCAAAGAAGTTGTATGCACCCCAATGAGGGGATCAGCAGAGACTCACCTCCCATCAGCTTTTCCCTACCAAATGATCCACTGTTGAGTGATTTCCTACATTTTCCAGGGCAGCAGGGATGATTGCTTTTAATACATTTTTTATTTTTTTTTTTAAATGTACTTATTTATTTTTGGCTGTGCTGGGTCTTCATGCAGCATGTGGGTTTTCTCTAGTTACAGCAAGCAGGGACTACTGTCTAGTTGCGGTGCTTGGGATCCTTATAGCAGTGGCTTCTCTTGCTGTGGAACACAGGCTCTAGGCATGTGGACTTCAATAGTTGTGGCTTGAGAGCTCAGTTGCCTGAAGCATGTGGGATCTCCCTAGACCAGGAATTGAACCCGTGTCTCCTGCACTGGCAGGCTGATTCTTAACCACTGGACCACCAAGGAAGTCTTTACTTTTTTCATTTTAAAACAGCTTGAGACTTATGTAATTACTGTGAAGATAGCAGAGAGTGTTCCCCTAGATGACACACCCACGTCCTCCCTATTATCCACATCTTACCTTCGTAGGGGGCTTCCCTGGTGGCTTAGACAGTAAAGAATCTACCTGTAATACAGGATACCTCAATTTCATTCCTGGGTTGGGAAGATCCCCTTGGAGAAGAGAATGGCTACCCACTCGAGTATTCTTGTCTGGAGAATTCCATGAACAGAGAAGCCTGGTGGGCTACAGTTCATGGAGTAGTAAAGAGCTGGACACCACTGAGCGACTAACACTTGACCTTTGAAAGGTGCATTTGTTACCCTTTATGGACCGATATCGAGCTTCCCTGGAGACTCAGTGGTAAAAGGTCCACCTACCAATACAGGAGATGTGAGGCTGATCCGAGTCAGGAAGATCCCTTGGAAAAGGGAATGGCAATGCACTCCAGTATTCTCGCCTGGAGAATCCCATTGACAGAGGAGCCTGGCGAGCTACAGTTCAGAGGGTCGAAAAGAGTCAGGCACAACTGAGCCACTGAGCACACTCACACCCTGAACCGATATTAGTACTTTCATTAAGGAAAGTCCAAACTTTAATCAGAAGGATACATGGTTTATAAGGTAAACTTTGGGTATTTAAAAGTTGATCATCGTGGTAAGCAGAATAATTGCCCCTCATCAAGGATATCTATGTTCTAGCCCCCAGAGCCTGTGAATATGCCACCTTACATGGAAAAAGGGACTCTTCAAGGCGTGATTCAGCCACAGATCTTGAGATGGGGAAGTTGCCCTGCATCATCCAGGTGGCCCAAGGCAATCACAGCATCCTTAGGAATGAAAGTTAGGAGGGTCAGAGTCAAAGAAGATGTGATGGAAGCCGAGATCTGTGATGTAGCTGTGAGCCAAGGATGGTAGGCAGCTTCTAGAAGCTAAAAAGACCAAGGAAACACATTCTTCTCAGAGACTCCAGAAGAAACACAGCCCTGACAACACCTTGATTTTATTTATCCCAGTACAATCCATTTACTTTTTGACTTGTAGAACTGAAAAAAAAATTTTTTAATATTGTGTTCCTTTAAAATTCGATTTATGGTCATTTGTTTTGGTGGCAAATCATGAATGCAATCAGAGGTAAACACCCCACCTGTAAAACACTAGTTCACCCCTCCCTGGCCTGCCCCTTTTCAAAGGACCAATGTCTGCTTGGGAATGGAGAATGAAATTATATCCCCTCTGCATCACAAACCCTGGTACCATCCCTGACACACAGAAGATGCTTAATACATGTATATTAAATGAATGCTTTTACCACATTTAAAACCACTAAATAAATGATTAATACTCTCCAACAAGGAACAATGAGCATTCTTTATTCTCCTTGGGCAAAAAGTGTGAGAAATAGTGATTCTATTTATTTCTGGCCACTTATGTCTCCTGAAGTATGCATCCATATTTCTAAGCTACTTTAAGTACGTCTTTGATTTCTTATTATGGAACAAAATGAGGCACACGCTTACAGTTTGCCGGTGGAGTGTCATTACCGACAAAGCAACTATGATTTTGAAAATGGTACGAGTGGTGAAAGCACCATTTCGAAGTTCATTGTCAGTCTTTCCAATTTCAAGAGCCTAGAGAAAAAAGGCTCCTTGCCTATTTTCATTTTACTCAGCTAAGACTTTAACTGCGAAGCTTTTCTTTTGTTGGGCTTGGGCCCCTGGAACAAGTGCCTTGTGAGTTAAAATCTGCACAGAGATAATATTAGGTTAACAAGAGAAACATCAATGTCATTATCTTTCTACCTGCTGGAAAGCCCAGGGTGTTACCTTCCTTTAGAAGCCATTTACCCTTTGGAAATAGAGATGGATTCAGCATGAAGGGACTGTTACCAAGCCAGAGCTCACAGTGCTTGTCAGGGAACAGGCCAGTAAACAGAGGGACAAGGTCCTGGGGCAAGGAATAGATACTTATTCAGAAAGCCAGTAGACCAAGAAGATGATGGACTAGCCATTTCCTTTGCCAGGGGATCTTCCCAGCCCAGGGGTTGGGGATAACTCAGGAACCATCTTCTCTGAGTTAGAATTCAGGCTTCTTTTATGCCAAAAGTTGGGGAGCAAAGTCAAACACTTCCTGGTTCGCATCAGCCTCTGGATGAAATGTGTTCATTTCTTCTTTCCTGCAGTCATTCACAGGTGGGCCTGCTCAGGATATTTCCCCTGAGTTAAACAAAGATATTTTAGTTTAAAGCTTATTACCTGGGAGGCAGGGTTCCTGGAGATGGGCCGTTATGTATAATTTAAGCTCATAGGCAACATTCCTTTGGGCTTCCCTGGTGGCTCAGAAGTAAATAATCTGCCTGCCAATGCAGGAGGCAGGGGTTCCATCTCTGGGTGTGGAAATCCCCTGGAGGAGGAAATGGCAACCCACTCCAGTATTCTTGCCTGGAGAATCCCAGGAACCAAGGAGCCTGGTGGGCTACAGTCTACGGGGTCACAAAAGAGTCGGACATGACTTAGTGACTAAACAACAACATTCCTTTAGTGATTAACCTGTAGAAAAAGTAATAGAACACAAAGGTTAAAGGGAAAGAAACAGATCCAGAAGAGAGTCAGATTTGTACTTTTCCCTTTTGCAGGACCACACACACACAAAGCACAGAAACAGGGGTTTGAGCTTGATACATTAACTTTCCTTTTGCAGACAGGCTTTGATGGCAGAGATCCCTTTCTACTTCTTTCCCCACTTTTATCTCCCTCTCACCCCTCTCTTGGACATTATCATGCATGCTTTTCCTGTTCATGGAAGGCAGCTGTTTTGCCCCCTCCAGAGTCCTTGTGTAGGCAGAGGTAGCTTGTGTCACAACCATCCCTCCTGGGTACAGTCCCTAACGATTGCTGGCGTGGTAGAGTGCATTCCATATCTATCCCTGGATTCTGCATGGTTGCCTTTAACCAGTCATTCTCATCATCTCACTGCTATGGTTTTAGACTGTCACTCTGGGATTGTATTTCTGTGGATCTTGTTCCTCACGGGCATCTGGAAGAAACTCAAGTGGGTCGCTGAGTCACAGAAGTAGCTTCTCTCTTTTGCCTCTTTCAGGAAAACCTGGGCTCCAAGATCTAGTTCTGCTGATACCTGGCTCTGACTAAGGTCGATGTCCCAGCCTCCATGGCCTCATCTATTTAAGGGGATGATTCAATCTGCCTATCAGAGCTGTGATAACCCGCTAAGTTCTTGGCTTCCAGAAAAGGGCAGATATAATTATTAATCATTCAGTCATTCTTTCATTCATCAAACTCACCTTCAATGATGGGCACTGGGATACAAGACCCTGAAATTCAGGCTTTGAACAGACTGTTTGGGATTCAAATTGCAGCTATGCCATTGGCTACCTGAGTGAACCCAGTCAGCATGTATATCTTTTACGTTTTTGCTTCAGTTTTCTCCCCTGTAAAATAAGTACTATGCTGGTTATTGGCCTCAAAGAGGTGTTTTACAAGAAAACTGAGTGTATACAGAGTTGTATGCACAGTTTACCTTTAGTAAAATTTAGGTAATAATACTGATACTATTGGAGAAGGCAATGGAAACCCACTCCAGTACTCTTGCCTGGAGAATCCCATGGACGCAGGAGCCTCGTAGGCTTCAGTCCGTGGGGTTGGTAAGAGTCAGACACAACTGAGCGACTTTCCTTTATTTTTCACTTTCATGCTTTGGAGAAGGAAATGGCAACCCACTCCAGTGTTCTTGCCTGGAGAATCCCAGTCTGGTGGGCTGCCGTATACGGGGTCGCACAGAGTCGGACACGACTGAAGTGACTTAGCAGCAGCAGCAGCAGCAGCAGCAACTGATTCTATTAGAATTACAGTCAGGCTCAGGCAGCCTGACTCCAGAACCTGAGTATTCAGAATTGTGCAAAACTGCTTATATACTGGATTGGGCAAAATGTTCATTTGGGTTTTTCCATACAATATTATAGGAAACCTTGAGCTTTTGGGTCAACCCAATTATTGTTAGTCATGATGAAGTCTCTTTAATGTATTTCCATTACTCAGGTAGGTTATGTCTTTGAAAAAGACCCTCATGCTGGGAAAGATTGAGGACAGAAGGAGAAGGGAGCAACAGAGGATGAGATGGTTGGATGGCATTGTGGACTCAATGGACATGAGTTTGAGCAAACTCCAGGAGATGGTGAAGGACAGGGAAGCCTGGCATGCTGCAGTCCACAGGGTCACAAAGAGTCAGACACAACTTAGCAACTGAACAACAACAACAAAATGTCTTTGATGCTGGTGGCTTCAATTTTGTCCCTGCCAGAGCTCTGGGTACCATCATATCGTGAGGTCACCTGTGGGAGGGACACTTGGCCATGGGGAGAGAGGCTCCAGTAATAGGCTGGGTGCTATATGTCTCCTGGGGAATTCCATTTGCTGACTTCAGGCCCTTTTAGGGAGTCTGGGGCCAAAATTGCCATGAGCTACTCCTGACACTTTCCGGTCCTTTTGCTCCTGGTCGGGTCACTGATATTGAGATCCAGCTGGTGGTCACCCAGATAAGTGTTCAGAGCATACTTCAGCTTCTAGAGCTGGCAAGTCCAGAGGTTTCTGCATAAGTCAAGGAGAAAAACAAAATTGCTGACACACTGAGTAGCAAATGCAGGGATCGAGATATTACAGTGACTGTAGGTTGAGATTTTGGAGCTTGTTCTGTAAACTTGGTTCAACTCCCAGTGGCTGAAACATATTCAAGTTAAATAATCCCTATGTGGGTCACTTTCCTTGTCTGCAAGATGGGAACGAGATAGGACCTACCTGCTATTGTTCTTATGGGTTAACAATGAGTTAAGAGATACGTAACATTAGAGCAAATCTCTGCATATTCCTTAATAAATGAGAGTCATTATTAACTCTAAAAGTGTGAACACACATACCCAAAAAAGCTATTTAATCAATCTGATTTGCTACACAATATAATATACATCTCATATTTTTAGGACAAAAATCTCTAACTGGTGACAGAAGCTATTTCTTTCTTTTCTTTCTTTTTTTTTTTTTTTTTGGCATCTTTTCCCCAAAGTCCTGCAGGCAGCTGCAGAGAGCTTTGAGAAATAATAAATGTGCTATATATACTAACTTCTTTGATCCCCTGCCTTTATTCTAAAATATGGAAAGGCTTGGGTGTAAATATGGCTGTGAAGTCTTTTATGGCTCCCATTAATGTGAAAATGTGCTTGTGTAATGCACTCAGTTGTGCCTAAATCATACTCACTCCTGCATGGTTTCATATTGTATGTGCTATATATACTAACTTCTTTGATCCCCTGCCTTTATTCTAAAATATGGAAAGGCTTGGGTGTAAATATGGCTGTGAAGTCTTTTATGGCTCCCATTAATGTGAAAATGTGCTTGTGTAATGCACTCAGTTGTGCCTAAATCATACTCACTCCTGCATGGTTTCATATTGTCTGGGAAAGAGAACATTGGAGCAGGGCAGTCATCATGCGGTAACAAGCACGTGGACATTGGTGGCCCAAAAAGCTTTTTAGTAGATTAATTGAAAGTCTCGCTGTGTGAGCCAGAGGATCTCAGCCAGTGACACTGAATAGGCACTCTCACAATTTCACAAGTAATGGTGGCTAAAGAAAACTAAATCATGGGACATATCTCACCACCAATACTTGGAAAAGAAAAGTCACCAGCCTGAGTTGCCCTCATTTCAGAACTTGGAGGCAGCCTGGATGGCTGCACTGCATGTAGCCATAGGTTGGAGCCTGGATCCCATCACCTGGCCATCAAGGTTTAAGTACTGGCTCTGCTGCTTGCTCACTGTGTGACTTTGGTGAAACTGGTTGCCCTATCTGTGCATCTGTTTATCTGCAAGGTGGAAATGACAACAGCCATATTGCTGCCGAAACTCAGCTTCTGTGCACCAGTGCCAAATAGAAATGTGAAGGCAGAGTTTTGGACGAAGTAGAAAAGAGTAGCCTTTGTTGCTTTGCCAGGCAAAAGGGGCCACAGCAGGCTAATGCCCTTAAGATTGTGTGAACTGCCTGGAGGAAGTAGTGAGGAGTTTTATAATGCTCAGCGAGCAGGGTGTGGTCAGCTTGTGGGCAGTTCTAGGATTGGTTGGCATCAAGGTGAAGTTTCAAGCATCAGTTTTCTGGTTTAAACCAGTTTAAGGTCTGTGTTCTTGTGGTCAGCAATTTCCATCTAGAAGCAGGAGTCTGCTTCCTGTTTAAAAAAAAAAAAAAACAACAACAAACTTAGGAATGTGTGTCAGGCACATTCTATATCTCTCAGGGAACTAGGAGTTGGTGATGCTGCTATGGGGCAGAATTATAGTCTAAATTGTTAGTAGTTCCCCAGCCCAACAGCCATTCTTTGTTTCTACATTTCTCAATCATTAACTCTTGGGTCATCAATTTTCTTCAAAAGACAAGGACTCTGGGGCTTGTCTACCATTTCAATACTTATCTCATAGGTCACTGAGAAGGCAAGGTTGAGCAGACTTTGGGAACACACACAGAACAGGACCTGGAGTATAAAAAACCCAGGGTAAGAGTTGGCTATCATCACTGTATTATTATTATTGTTATATTAAAGTCTTCATAGAAAATACATGGTACTCTTAAAATAGGATGTGCTTAGTCACTAAGTCATGTCTGATTTTTTGTGACTCAAAATAGGACAGGATTTAATAAAAGTAGCATTTCAATGGCTTGGTCAGGGTAAGTAGACAGAGGGTGGTCCCACATTCAGGACCTAGCGTCAGGTGAAAGGCATGACACTACTTACCTTCTCCCCAACCAGAGGGCCAGGGGGAGGGAACAGATTCCAGAATAGCAGAGGGGTGACAGTGAGAAGCACTCAAGAAGTGCTCATCCAATGGGAACTGTAGTTTCTGTGAAAGCAACACATATGATGCTAAATCATGGAAGAGTAGAGAATGAGAACCATAAGTCCCTTGACCTCTCTCATATCTTAACCCCTAAACCCCAGTGCCTCCCGTTGCTGGTGTTCCATCGTTAAGTTGTGTCCAATTCTTTGTGACCCTAAGGACTGTAGCCCACCTGGCTCCTCTGTCCATGAGATTTCCCAGGCAAGAATACTGGAGTGGATTGTCATTTCCTTCTCTAGCCTCCCATTCAAAAATCTAACCAAAACCCAGCAGACCTGGGAGTCCAGTTAATCCATTATGAAAAGATGAGCTTCCAGCTTTCAGATTGGTACTGGGGCAAAGAGAAGATGTGGACAGTGATTAGAAATCATCCAATTTCAAGAACAACAGTCTCTAAACCATCTGTATTATGTGTGCAACTAGTAAGAACAAACTGACAGATATTCCCAATATAGTCACATACTCCACTGCCAAGAAATGCTAACAGGACAAATATAACTGACATAAATATTTCTCATTTTTCCAGTCTGCAAGAATTGCTTAGTGCCTTTTTGTTTCGGTTCCAAGCCAGAGTGAGGAAGAGTGATAATCTTCATAAAAACAACCTGAACAAAAATAGTAACAGCAACTGGCATGTTGCTAACACTAAACAATTATCAAATTATTTTCATGCATTTAATTCCATTTTAGCCCTGTATAATAAATTTGTGGTAAAGAAGATATTGATTCCTTTTTGAAAAAGAAGGAAATTGAAGATGAAGAGTTCAGCTGACTAGGATCAAAACTCACTGTATCATCCTTACTTAAATTTCTTAGAGAATGCAAGGAGAAATGATAATGATACAGAATAGGGTTTTGACTTCCCTGATGGTCTAGTGGTTAAGAATCTGCAATGCAGGGGACACAGGTTCAATCCCTGGTCTGCGAAGATTCCACATACCACGGAGCAACTAAGCCTGCAGGCCACAACTGCTGAGTCTGTGCACCTAGAACCCATGCTCTGCAACAAGAAAAGCCACAGCAATGGAAAGTCTGCACACAGCAACTAGAGAGAGGCCTTGCCCAGCAACCAGTGCAGCCAAATACGTATGTGAATAGGAACCAAAAGAGTTTTAAAGTACAAGATGCAAAATTTACTTATCTGTTTTATTTAAGAAATAAGTTGAGAAGTATTGTAAGGCCTCAGACTCCAGGCACTGGACAGCAAAGTTGTGGAGAAATTGGAGTCCTTGAACATTGTTGGTGAGAATGTAAATAAAATAGTGCAACAGCTATGCAAACAGTATGGAGATTCACCAAAAATTAAAAGTGGAACTAGCATATGAGCCAGGGATCCCACTTTGGGATATATTTCCAAAAGAATGGAAATAAGGGTTTCAAGAGATAGCTACACTCTTCAATGAGTGGGAAACACTTGAAACAGATGTAACATACTTTATTGTTGATTTTAGGACATAGATACTCAGCCATGAAGTTTTCCTATGGACAGCTCTTCTAAAATATTTC